>WNWK01004708.1:0-134157 GCA_009830355.1 Cherax destructor
AAGCTAACACTAGAGTCGCCATCGCTTCCAGCACTTCTATAAAGAACATAAGAACATAAGAAAGGAGGAACACTGCAGCAGGTCTGTTGGCCCATTCTAGGCAGGTCCTTCACATTCCATCCCACTAACAGAATATTTGTTCAACCTAATTTTCAATGCTACCCAAGAAATAAGCTTTGATAATTTTATTTACTCATGTGCAATTCCCATCAAATCAACCCTTTCACTCATGAATTTATCCAACCTAAATTTAAAACTACCCAAGGTCCTTGCTTCAATAACCCTACTAGGCAGACTGTTCCACTCATCAACTACCCTATTTCCAAACCAATACTTTCCTATATCCTTTCTAAATCTAAACTTATCTAACTTGAATCCATTATTGCGGGTAAAGGATCTAACCAGGACAAAATCCAAGCACCATGAACCAGTCAACACAGGGGTTTACACTATACCCTGTGGAGGCTGCGACAGAATTTATGTAGGAGTAACAGCAAGAAACCTCGAAACACGCCTCAATGAACACATTAATGCATGTAGGAACGATAACCTGAACAACGCCTGCGTACAACACCAAAATTCCACCAATCATATCATGAAATTCAAAGATGCCCGATTAGTAATCAAAGAACTATTTCGCAGACGCGTCTGAATCCACTTATCGTGTTTCTAACACTATTAAACATAATCAAGATCCATCTGAAGTCTTAGCAAGAATCCTCCTGAAAACAGTAAACCCTACCATCATATAGTCTCTCCTGCTAATACCACACAAGCACATCGTAGATGTGGAACACTGCTACAGGCCTTCTCTTTTCCAACCTCCAACAGGAATATTTGTCTAAACTATTTTTATACTACCCAAGTAATTGCTTTCACCTTTTACATATTGTATTACTACTACTACTTCAACTTATATCACTACTACTCCTACCACCACTAGTATTACACCTCACTCTGAGCCTATATATACACCCTGTGTGTCCATGTATTGTTTGTAACAGCTTGATAAAGCTCCTGGAGAGCGAAACGTTGCCACAATATAATGTCACATTAGTTGCATTTGTGTCCTTTTACTTAACATATTGCCGGTAATTCTACCAATATTATTACATACTGGTACGTCATGTATGAGACCTGCTTGTACGTCATGTATGAGACCTACTGGTACGTCATGTATGAGACCTACTTTTACGTCATGTATGAGACCTACTGGTACGTCATGTATGAAACCTACTGGTACGTCATGAATGAGACCTACTGGTACGTCGCGTATGAGACCTGCTTGTACGTCATGTATGAGACCTGCTTGTACGTCATGTATGAGACCTGCTTGTACGTCATGTATGAGACCTACTGGTACGTCATGTATGAGACCTACTTTTACGTCATGTATGAGACCTACTGGTACGTCATGTATGAAACCTACTGGTACGTCATGAATGAGACCTACTGGTACGTCGCGTATGAGACCTGCTTGTACGTCATGTATGAGACCTGCTTGTGTGTCATGTATGAGACCTGCTTGTACGTCATGTATGAGACCTGCTTGTACGTCGTTTATGAGACCTGCTTGTACGTCATGTATGTGACCTGCTTGTACGTCATATATGAGACCTGCTTATACGTCATGCATGAGACCTGCTTGTACGTCATGTATGAGACCTGCATGTACGTCATGTATGAGACCTGCTTGTGTCTGCTCACACAACAGTGCTTGTTCTACACAAACACCTGAAAGTTAGAGACAAAAATTCTTTGGTAGAACAGCAAGAGTAATATATACCTGGATAATAACAACGTTTAGAACAAATATGTTTACAGTCTTCATGGAAATTAATTATCACATAATCACTTAAAACATAAATGAACATAAGTGTAACTCATTTGCAGTGTATAAGTCTGTTACAAAATGACACGATATCTATTAGTAATAGACATCTCCAGTGAACACTAGAAAGGATAGCCCCTCTAGCATCCAGCCTGTTACTGGGCTTTTGCAACAAAGTCAGTATCCTGGTTCAGTTATCCGACATATTATATAGCTTAAGAGGATTGCAACTGATAGGGTACTAACCAAACAGATATTTAAAAGATTTATTAACAAAGTGAGAAAATCTAGGGTAGCAAAGTAAATCATATATAAAGATATTAATTAATACATCAATTAGGAGGTTAGCTCCTACACTGCTCTCATATACAATAAGTCTGTGCTGAGGGCACATATATATATAAATGACTCAGAAGTACCATCAGGTACAATGTCAGTAATTACAATAATATATACAAATAAGAATAAATGTGTGTATGAGTGTGCTCCCGGTAACTCTAAGACTCGACTCAACCAGTGTACGACAGAACAACTTCTCATAAGCTAGCTGCTCAAACAAACTGACAATCAGAACAGCTGGATTGTCCAGTAAAATGACCAATTCGCAGAACAGCACTATAACAGGCAACAGCAACACAGCGTCAGGAACAAGGAGATAGAAAATCGACCCTAACTGGGGACCATCAGTAGATCCTCCAAAACAGTCACAAAACTCCCTTTCTACTGAAACTAGGTTCAGCATAAACAATCCCAAACTGTGGCGGTGCACAGATGCCTTATCGAATTAGGTCCAGAGCTATAGCTTGAGACCTGAGTTTTATCAGAGTGTCAAAGTGACACAACCCAGAACAACGTCGAAAATCACTGTCTAGTCTATTCTCTGTGAACAGAGTTACACAGAGTTCTGAGAAGTATGATTCGCCTCACCAACGAATGCATACTCTACCCAACAGAGTCTAATGTCGAGAAAACAAGTATAAATAGGAGTGAGGTGTTGACTCGACGAGGGTCAACAGGCCAGAGAGAGAGAGGGAAGAGGAACAACCACCCAGCTCAGGTGTGTTCAGTGACTGACTCCTCCCAGCAACTAGACGCCGGCAGCATAACAGTAGTTTGCCAACTCCAAGGCAGTTACGACACTCGAGCACAATAAAAAATATTACATCCTACCAAATAAATATAGCTAAGTTAAATAAGTCAAAAAATAGTAAATGGAAATATACAATATATACATTGAGGCCCAATTCTGGGGGCGCAATAAAGTCCAAGACGGGATGGATCATATAAAAGTTGCATCACACAAAACACCTCAAACTAGCACAAGTACCATGATGTACAACTCACTAGCACAAGTTCCATGATGCACAACTCACTAGCACAAGTACCATGATGTACAACTCACTAGCACAAGTACCATGATGTACAACTCACTAGCACAAGTACCATGGTGTAGAACTCACTAGCACAAGTACCATGATGCACAACTCACTAGCACAAGTACCATGATGCACAACTCACTAGCACAAGTACCATGATGCACAACTCACTAGCACAAGTACCATGATGTACAACTCACTAGCACAAGCACCATGATGTACAACTCACTAGCACAAGTACCATGATGTAAAACTTACTAGCAAAAGTACCATGGTGTACAACTCACTAGCACAAGTACCATGGTGTACAACTCGCTAACACAAGTACCATGGTGAACAACTCACTAGCACACGTACCATGGTGTACATCTCACTAGCACAAGTACCATGGTGTACAACTCACTAGCACAAATACCATGATGTACAACTCACTAGCAAAAGTACCATGGTGTGCAACCCACTAGCACAAGTACCATGGTGTATAACTCACTAGCACAAGCACCATGGTGTACAACTCACTAGCACAAGTACCGTGGTGTACATCTCACTAGCACAAGTACCATAGTGTACAACTCACTAGCACAAGTACCATGGTGTACAACTCACTAGCACAAGTACCATGGTGTATAACTCACTAGCACAAGCACCATGGTGTACAAGTCACTAGCACAAGTACCATGGTGTACAACTCACTAGCACAAGTACCATGGTGTGCACCTTACTAGCACAAGCACCATGGTGTACAACTTACTAGCACAAGTACCATGGTGTACAACTCACTAGCACAAGTACCATGGTGTACAACTCGCTAGCACAAGTACCATGGTGAACAACTCACTAGCACAAGTACCATGGTGTACAACTCACTAGCACAAGTACCATGGTGTACAACTCACTAGCACAAATACAATGGTGTACAACTCACTAGCACAAGTACCATGGTGTGCAACTCACTAGCACAAGTACAATGGTGAACAATTCACTAGCACAAGTACCATGGTGTACATCTCACTAGCACAAATACCATGGTGTGCAACTCACTAGCACAAGTACCATGGTGAACAATTCACTAGCACAAGTACCATCGTGTACAACTCACTAGCACAAGTACCATGGTGTGCAACTCACTAGCACAAGTACCATGGTGTGCAACTCACTAGCACAAGTACAATGGTAAACAATTCACTAGCACAAGTACCATGGTGTACAACTCACTAGCACACGTACCATGGTGTACAACTCACTAGCACAAGTACCATGGTGAACAACTTACTAGCACAAGTACCATGGTGTACAACTGAATAGCACAAGAACCATGGTGTGCAACTCACTAGCACAAGTACCATTATGTGCAACTCACTAGCACAAGTACCATGGTTTACAACTCACTAGCAAAAGTACCATAGTGAAAAACTCACTAGCACGAGTACCATGGTGTTCAACTCACTAGCACAAGTACCATGTTGTACAACTCAGTAGCTCAAGTACCATGGTGTACAGCTCACTAGCACAAGTACCATGGTGTACAACTCACTAGCACAACTACCATGGTGTACAACTCACTAGCACAAGTACCATGGTGAACAACTCACTAGCACGAGTACCATGGTGTTCAACTCACTAGCACAAGTACCATGGTGTGCAACTCACTAGCACAAGTACCATGGTGTGCAACTCACTAGCACAAGTACAATGGTGAACAATTCACTAGCACAAGTACCATGGTGTACAACTCACTAGCACACGTACCATGGTGTACAACTCACTAGCACAAGTACCATGGTGAACAACTTACTAGCACAAGTACCATGGTGTACAACTCAATAGCACAAGAACCATGGTGTGCAACTCACTAGCACAAGTACCATTATGTGCAACTCACTAGCACAAGTACCATGGTTTACAACTCACTAGCAAAAGTACCATAGTGAAAAACTCACTAGCACGAGTACCATGGTGTTCAACTCACTAGCACAAGTACCATGTTGTACAACTCAGTAGCTCAAGTACCATGGTGTACAGCTCACTAGCACAAGTACCATGGTGTACAACTCACTAGCACAACTACCATGGTGTACAACTCACTAGCACAAGTACCATGGTGAACAACTCACTAGCACGAGTACCATGGTGTTCAACTCACTAGCACAAGTACCATGGTGTACAACTCACTAGCACAAGTACCATGGTTTACAACTTACTAGCTCAAGTACCATGGTGTACAACTCACTAGCACAAGTACCATGGTGTACAACTCACTAGCACAAGTACCATGGTGTACAACTCACTAGCACAAGTACCATGGTGTACAACTCACTAGCACAAGTACCATGGTGTACAACTCACTAGCACACTACACATAGTTCACACAGTGCATGTCTGTAGTTACAATCACAGACAATCAACACACAACTTTAGCTGAGACTTGAGTTAGCAAAGTTGGGCAAATACTAATTTTATTCAACAATTAGAATATAGAAGTTATCTTCTTCCTCAGACAGAGTTCTAACAGTAAACAGACATAAAACACCAATAAAGTATAGACGTATATTACAAGATACTTTATTTTTGTATAAATTTTCCATTAATAGAACTGCTTTCATGTTGGTGAAGGATTAAATGTTTGGGATTTTCCAAGCGATCTGTGGCTCTTACCAGGTTAATTAACACATTCCAGTAAAATAGTTAAAATTTAATAAAAATTAAGATGATCTATGTTGATAGTGTTATATGTTTAACACCAAAATTTTTAAATTAAATCAATAGAAGATAAATATAATGTAGCTCAGTCGAATGGAAAGAATAAAACAAGACTTCTCCAGGAACTGAAGCCGCGTCTGGTGATTTAGAGGCAGCCGTGCTGACCACTGCACCACAGAGTCGCAATCTTTTGATATTAAGTTTTACTATATAAGTCAGTGGTAGTGTTGGCAATGTAATGAACTGTGAAAGTGTTCTTTCAAAACCAGCAAAAGAAAAAGTTGAAAGCAATTTTTTCTTCATCATCATTGTCAGCTTCTTTATAATATTAGTAATACTACTACTGCTACTACTACTACTACTACTACTACTACTACTACTACTACTACTACTACTACTACTACTACTACTACTACTATATATAATAATAATAATAATAATAATAATAATAATAATAATAATAATAATAATAATAATAATAATAATAATAATAATAATTATTATTATTATTATTATTATTATTATTATTATTATTATTATTATTATTATTATTATTATTATTATTATTATTCAGGTAGAGATAAATGTCAATATCAGTATCAGTTCATTGTTTTCCACAACGCTACTGGACATACACTATTAGACTTACTCTATTGTACTTACACTACCGGACTTACACTATAGAACTTACACTATTGGGAACTCCTAAAATCTTCAAATTATACTAGGTGGAACAAAGAGGAGAAGAATGTATAATGATTAACAACTGGAAAACAGTGGCAGGGCTGGAAAGACAAATGCCACACACTGCAGGATCTAGTGCCAAATATGGTGACTGAAACAATCATTCACAAGAGCAGGTGACAGGTTATAGGGAACAAAATACCTCAAATGAAAAGTAGGACTACAGTATATATACTAAGAGAGAGAACGTTGAAGAAACTCTTGATCAGCTGGACGGAAAATAAATATTGTCGTAGTATACAATGAAACCCCTGGATAATACTTAAGTATGAATATTATAATAGTATGCAATACCGAGAAGTAGATAAGTAAGACACATACACAACTGCAACGTATCTTTAATCCGAAACATATATACTTCACATGACAGTAGATGTGCAAGAAGACAGTGCTGGTAGACTTTTTCAGTATAATACGGAGGCAGCATGTCTGAAACAACGTACCTCACTAACAATTTTTCATTCGTACTCCAATGTAGTATCTGCAGGCCTTTTATTAGGTGATATTAACTCTTATAATTTTGGGGGATGGTCACATTGTGACTCTTGGGAAACCAAATTTGTCTTTTCTCAACCCTTCTTTCTCTATTCTTTAAATACCTTATCTGCTGTTTCTTAATAATGATCGCTTTCAAAATAACATTAATAAATGTTCTGCACAAGAGGCTTCGTTTCCATGTTCTTAATTAATAGTTCCCTTTCTCATACCATACACACTTCTTGCTGATATCAGTGGCAATTCGAGTGTGAGTATTGGACACACAATACACATTCGTTTCGTTTTCCTTCAGATTCCTTTACAAACGAGCTATTATGTTAGTTAATCATTTCGGTACTCTCTGCAGCTATGATCGCCATCCTACGCACCTGAGGTAAACCTTTTCAAATACGTGTTCCCTGGTAGTCTCTTGATTGCGCTCCTGCAGCTCATTTGAAGAGAGTGAGAGCACACGCACATTGCATTATACGGACAGCTAAACAAATTTGTTAGCTGTATCCAGTGTAACTATTACTACCTCTATATGTGCGTTCTCGAGGAAAGTACGAAAATTAGTAGGCAATGTTACAATAAGCGTCTTCAACAAAGGTCTCCAGAGCATGACAGAGGGTCTATCCCCCTCTAACAGCCGGCCTGTTTCTGGTTTTGTAACAAGTTGTAATTTAAGAATTCGGGATACCAAACTAAATAGATAAAACTTAAGTTCTTTTCTAGTGTTGCGTCCCTTGCATGGGAACCAAGGGATATTTGTTATTATATATGTATATTTTTAGCTAAAATGAAGATATCTTGCTTTATATTATTATTTCACCTTATATTATTTAGCTATGTATATACGTAAGATGTTTTTTAATGAATTAAGTCAGGAACTGCTGTGCTAACTATCGTAAAATAGTTAGGGCCAGTCGGTCTCTCGGGTAGGTGTCTCATGAACCGAGATGATGTCTGGCTTAGAGGCGCTGCCTGAGTGAGCAGCAGCCTACCTCTAGCCTTGGAAACATCTCCTCGAAGTTTGTTTTGATTCAGGTTTTGTTTTGATTCCGTTGGTGAGGCGGATCCTCTTTCTCGCTACACTAAGTATTTGTGAAGGACAGAGTTAGTTCTGGACTTAGAGATTTTGATATCTATTAAGTTATAAAGTCGTTCATTGGATTAACTGTGACCTCTACGTATTACCGTAGTCTTTGTTAAGAAGACTGAACCTCAAGTAGAGGGAGAACAAAAATCATTTATCCCAGTTTGTCACGTATGTGGTGGGAAAGGACATAAACGCCCCGATTGCCCTTCGAAGATAGTCAACAAGGTTGGTAGATGCTTCAAAGACTGTAATGACCCAGCACCCTTCTGTTCGGGAACAGTCAATGGTATTAAAGTATCCAAAAATATTACGAGACACCGGATGCACGTGTATCGTCATTTCCGATAAACTGTTCCCTAATCTTAAACCCTTTCATGCCTCCACTATTCTTTCAGACTACCTGGGCCGTATGGATGCTTTTCCTACCATGCGTTGTTACATCAGGTCCTAATGGTTCACAGGTTGGACTAATGCGGTACTAGCTCCCATCACAACTTGCTTTATAATAATAGGTAACGTTAAAGGTGCCATTCCTCCTTGGGAGACCGATCTGTTGCGAAATCTCCCCTATCTCGTGGTAATAGTCATTTGGAGGTTAGAACAGATGATACTGCACTCGAAAACGAGATGGCAGGATCACCTGTTCACTCCGTAGATGACAGCAAAGATACCGCCTCCAACACTATACTATCTGCCCATAACTTCGGGATTGCCATAGTTATGCTTTAAACAATAGAGTTATCCAGGGAAGATAATCGTCATATAAATCTGAATATCGCGACGGGATCTTATATAAATCCAATTCTCGCGACATAGATTATTCCCTCATTGTCATTCCTAGCCAATGCTGCGAGACAGATCTCCAAATAGCTCATGACTTGCCAGTGGCAGAATACTGCACCCATCGTAAGATATGGCATAAGATTAAACATACTTATTTCTGGCCACGTATATACTTGCAGGTCTCAAAGAAGTATGGGTCATGCAATATGTGTCAATTGCTTACAGCACAAAATACCCACGATCCTATTTCCGGTACTTCAGGAATTATCTCAAGTGAGACAGAGACATAATCTCCAACTGTTCCCCTTCAACTGTGGTTCAACTAGAGCAAAAACCCAGACAACTGTGATTCACCCGTGGACGACACCTGAGTCCCTGGTACCTTGGTTAACTACTTGAGTCTCTAACTTGGTTTTAGAAACATATGTCAACTGAGTGGTTTTTGGAAACATCCGTCGACCGAGTGGTTGTGGACACTTTCGTCGATTCTAACAACTGCAAGGAGTCTAGAAAACTAGGCACTATTCAGAGCTTCCGTGTCAAGAACATCGACACGTTCATTAACCAACTTCCATCTGTACATATTAGCTTTGAAGTATTTTTATTTATTTCATTTTTCATTTTCTTTAACATAGAATTTGAGATTCATGTTTAAGTATTTATTATTTTTTCGTGAAACATTCTATTAAATAAAGTGCTTATCTTCGTTGTTATTATTTATCTTTTCCATTTTTGTAATTTTCCTAAGGAAGAATTAGCCTTGATTCATCTTGGCTTAAGATTGAACCAGGACTGAGTAACAAACCTTCACAAGCAATAATTGATTCACAGTTACGTAGACACTAGAGGTGCTAATAAAGGTGCTAATTCAGGTACTTAAGTGTTACATTTTCTTTAATTTAGTTTTAAAATCAAGTCTTTGCCTCACATTCTTATAACCTTATACTACATCCAGTGCAATGTTACATCATCATAATCGTACTACAATAAATCTTAACTAAACCTCTTTATTTTTATTTTTTAAATTACCATTACTTTCTTACTATTATTGACAATTATAGAACAGATAACCAGTGCACGCTTATATTCTCAAACTTGTGCATTAATAAGTTAGCAATATCCCTGTATTATATAATTACTTATTTTAATCTACCATTTATAAACTACTAATTTTGTTTTATTTATTTTATTTATTTTTATTTTAACTACCATTACCTCCAGACTATTAATTTTAAATTATCACTTCCAGTACCAAGCAATATTATTATATTCAATTAATTTCTATTCTAAACCAACAACTTTTGTCAAACTCTAAGAAGATAACCGTTCAATATTAATTCATCAAATTGTACCATACTAAGAGTTAACTGTATCTCTTTAAATGTTTAAGAACTACTTGAAGCAATTCATTAGCTAGTAAGATAAATAAGTTTAGTACCATAATACTAAGTTTAACATAATACTTTGTTCAAAAGTTTAGTTGTAGAATCATACACAATCATATGATTACAAGCATTGATCCTGATATCAAACTTTTATTAAATAACTTACACGCATCTAACAGCAACTGTAATTATTATACAGCAGACTAAGCAAAGACATTACTCAGAGCCAACAATAACGTAACTATCTTTAATTACAATGTCAGATCTTTGAGCAAACATTACGATGACCTCACAGCATTACTCAATTCCCTGCATACCAGTATGTCAATCATCACACTCACAGAAACCTGGCTAAAGCCTGGTACAACAGATGTCTATGCCATTCCAGGTTACACAGCCATACACAACTGTAGGACAGACCAGCGAGGAGGTGGAATAGATATATATTACTCAGATCAACTTGAATGTATCAATAACTCTTTGCACAAGGGATGAACATGGAGAATATATTATAGCTATATTTAAATCAAAAGACCTGCAAAAACCCCTACAGTGATAAACATCTACAGAGTACCACAATCAAACATTCACCCCTTTAGTGAAAAATTAGGAAACCTGATAACTGATGTACACATGAACAAAGACCATTTGCTGCTCACAGGTGATTTCTACATAAATCTCCTACATGACCAGGACCCACAAGTAACTGAATTCACAAACACTATGAGCAACTGCTTGTTGCTACCAACAATATCAAAACCTTCAAGAATCTCTGAGACTAGTATCTCCTTATTAGACCACATCTAGACTAACACTATATCCCCTTTAAAATCAGGCATAGTCATAGACAGCACCACAGACCGCTACCCTACCTTTCTCATAACAAAACTAGGTAAACTGCCCCAAGACTCTACTAAAGTTATCTTGAAACTACATAATGAGTCAGCTGTTAATAACTTTATAACAGCTGTGATTAACATCGACTGGCATAATGAGATAGAAACATATTCAGACAATGATGAATGTATTAAGAATTTTCTAAAAGAAAACCACTACCTCTGTAACAAACATTGCCATAAAAAAACTAAACAGATCACAGCTAAAAGACTTAACAGTCCCTGGCTAACACCCAGCATCCTTAAATTCATTAACAAAAAGCACCAATATGAAAAACAGTACAGAAGGGGTCAAATAACCAGAGACCAATTCAAACGCTACTCGTCAATCCTTACAAGCTTGATAAGAAGGTCAAAAAAGTTGTATTATGAGAACAGATTACATAACATAAAAGGTGATATGAAAAAGACCTGGAAACCCCAATCTGAAATTCTAGGAACTAAGAAGATATCCAAAAACAAAACTATCAAATTAACAAAATCAGGTGAACCCCTACTCCCACCAACTGAAACAGCAAACAGACTTAATGTTTTCTTCTCCACCATAGGGAAGAATCTAGCGAGTAAGATCCGAAGCTTAAACACCCGTCCATCAGACTACCTCACCAATAGCTACCCGAATACACTATTCTTAGCTCCAACCATCCCAATATAAATCTAGCTCATTATCAACACCCTTAAAAACAAAGCAGGAAACATAAACAGCTTACCACCTTTTATGTACAAAAAAGGTTCTCAGGTACTGTCACCAGTTATTGCAACACTCTTCAACAAATCCATTGAATCCTCTACCTTCCTATCAATTCTCAAAATAGCGAGGGTCACCCCGATCCACAAAGGAAGTGATCAAGCAGACTTGAATAATTATAGACCAATATCCAACTTACCTCTGCTCTCTAAAATCTTTGAAAAATTAATTCATAGACAGATCTATTCCTACCTCGTCTCACACAACATACTCAACCCCTGTCGGTTTGGATTCAGGACTAACAAAAGCACAAATGATGCTATTATACACGTGCTAGAGCTAATATATGAAGAGTCCCACTGGGAATCTTCATTGATTTACGTAAAGCTTTTGATACAGTCGACCATGATTTACTTCTCACAAGATTAACACACTATGGTATAAGAGGGCACACACTCAACTACTTAAAGTCATACCTTAGTAACAGAAGCCAATATATATACACAAATGGAGCTAACTCTTCCACACAACAAATTACAGTCGGTGTCCCACAAAGAAGTGTCCTAGGACCACTCATCTTCCTCATTTACATCAATTACCTACCGAATGCATCACAACTACTCAAACCCATAATATTTGCAGATGACACAACATATGTCTTCTCTCACCCAAACCCAGACATACTGGCCAACACTGTAAATGCTGAATTACAGAAAATTTCTACCTGGATGACGACTAATAAGCTTACTCTCAATACTGACAAAACCTATTTCATTCAGTTTGGAAACAGAGCTACAAATGTTCCACTTAACATAACGCTCAATGGATCACCCATCACAAGACTCAGAGGGAAAATTCCTAGGAATCCACCTTGACAGTAGCCTCAAATTCCAAACACACATACAACAAATTTCCAAGAAAATCTCAAAGACAGTAGGCATACTATCAGCTCTCCTTTCACTGTATCATTCACTCATCTATCCTTATCTCACTTATGGAATTTGTGAATGGGGATCAGCAACATTAAATCACCTTAGACCACTCATAACCCAGAAAAAGGCAGCAATCAGAATGATGATAAATTCCCACTAGACAGCATACTCCACCAATATTTAAAAGTCTAAAACTACTCACCATAAAGAACATTCACACTTATTCTTGTGCACTTAACATAACGCTCAATGGATCACCCATCACAAGACTAACAACGAAACAACTAAAGTGGCAAATTGTTTTAATTCATACTACACAACTGTCGCATCAACACTAGTAAATAAGCTACCAGCTGCATCAAATACCTTTAACACAGACTCTGATAAATTTAAAACATACTATACCAATAAAGGAGTAACTCCAAACAGTTGTCAACTAGTAAGTGTATCTCATGACTTCGTGCAAAAAGAACTAAGCAGGTTAAACCCAATTAAGAGCACCGGCCCAGATAACATCCCGTCTAAGTTCCTAAAAGATGGTGCCTCTGAACTGGCAATCCCCATTGCTCACATAATAAATTTGTCCATCACCACTAATACAGTGCCAGATGGGTTCAAGGAGGCCAGAGTTACTCCTATCTTCAAGAAAAATAGTAGGTCTGATGTCAGCAACTATAGGCCTGTTAGTATACTCAGTGTAATATCCAAAATTCTAGAGAGGGCGGTGTACTGTCAAGTAGTTAAATATCTTAGTGACAACAACATTCTTCATAGTTACCAATCAGGCTTTAGGAGATCTTACTCAACCGACACCTCCTAATTAATCTGATGGATTACATGAGAACTGAAATGTCTATAGGGAACCTCATAGGAATGGTAACTTTAGACTTGCAAAAGGCCTTCGATACTGTCAACCACAATATATTATGTAAGAAACTTCAAGCTATCGGCATAGGTTCCACAGACTGGTTTAAGTCCTATCTTAGCAACAGGAAACAAATTGTCAAAATCAACAAAACGGAATCAGAACCACTGCCGATAGCATGTGGAGTTCCCCAAGGTAGTATTCTGGGTCCTTTATTATTCCTGTGTTATGTAAATGATATGCCCATCAGTGTCAAGTGCAAACTCCTACTGTATGCGGATGACAGTGCTCTGTTAGTGTCAGGTAAAGACCCACAAGATATATCTAATGTATTAACACTGGAACTGGAGTCCTGCAGCAAATGGTTAGTAGACAACAAACTATCGTTACATCTAGGGAAAACAGAAGCCATACTCTTTGGCACGAAATATAAACTGAGCAGGGTAAATAATTTTAATGTCCGGTGTAATGGGGAATCCATCACTTCAGTTTCCTCAGTAAAATATCTGGGAATCCCTTTGACCCATGCATGTCAGGAGAATTGATAGGGAACAGTGTAGTAAAGAAAGCGAATGCCAGACTGAAGTTCCTCTACAGACAAGCACAGTGTCTACCTACTGAGGCTCGCAGGACTCTATGTCTAGCCCTTATACAATGTCATATGGACTACGCTTGCTCTTCATGGTACTCTGCCTTGACAAAAAAACTGAAAGATAAGCTGCAAATCACCCAGAACAAAATGGTAAGATTCATCCTGGACCTGGGACCAAGAGAGCATGTAGGCCAGGATGAATTACAACAATTGGATATGCTGAATATTGAAGACAGAGTAAAACAACTTAAATTAAATCAAGTTTATAAAATTGCTCACAAACAGTGTCCAGAATATCTTGCTGCCAATTTTGTCAAGGCTGGGAACCAAAGCAGTCATAGTACTAGGGGGAGAGAGCACAACTTTGTAGTACCCACAGTCAGTGGCCAGGCTTCAAACACCTTTTATTGTACAGCAATAAAGGAATGGAACAGACTGCCTGCACATGTCAAAGGCAGTCATAGCATGAGCCAGTTCAAGAAGAGAACCAAACAGTACCTAATGAATGTAGCGACAGAAAGGGAGGAGAATGATTTTTTATTTTTTTAGTTAACACACATGTATATGTAAATAACTCTTTTTACCTTATTCCTAGTATACATATATCCTTTATAATATAATGACATATATATCCTACAATGTAAAAATTAAGTATAAAAAGGACCCCAATGGAAATAAGTCACTCTGTCTGACTTTTTTGGGTTATCCTAGGTTCTCTACACATATGCTGCTATGTATGATAATGTATGTAAATGTATTTGTGTATATCTGAATAAACTTACTTACTTACTTGTGCCCACTACATACATAGAACTCTACACTCAAACATAAACCCTCCACTCAAACTTCTCCTCACCAACCTTAACAGGACACACGACCATAACACAAGACACATATCACTTTTGATATACCCTGTGTCCATATCACCCTGTGCAAAAACTCTATGCACATAAAGGGCCCCAAAATCTGGAATTCATTACCAGTAAATACTAAAATAAACTGGTCTGTACATCAATTTAAGACTCTTCTCCAAAACCACCTACTCACCCTAAACTAAACAATCTATACTCAGTTCAACTAAAAAATCTCCCAATTACATAAATCTTAAAACTTCAAAACTAGATTCCAAAAGTTAATACATTAATAAATACTACAATATAGTATAAATACTTGCTCCCCCCCCCCCCACACCACCTTGAAGCATTCTCATACTGTAAACTACTTCAACAACGCTCAGTGTTATTTTCCCATAATATAATTTCAATATTTACTATTGATATAACCAACCTACAAAATACTTTCACCTTGTCATAATGTAATATCCTCAGATTGTAATTTGAGTAATCTTATTATCTGCTATAAATATAAACTAATGTTTAACTATAACAAAATTAATCAATTTCTCTAGTATTAAGTAGTCTATAAGCCTTAGTCTGCCCGTAATGCCATGGCATGATAGTGGCTCTCTTTGCACTGCAATTCATAATTGTAATTTCAAAATCTCGATGTAAACTTGCAATGAAATAAAAATATTATTATTATTATTATTATTATTATAATTATTATTATTATTATTATTATTATTATTATTATTATTATTATTATTATTATTATTATTATTATTATTATATCTTCGCTGGATTCACTGAGGTCGTGTGACCTTGGACACTCATATAGAGTAACTAAGGTCATAGGACCAAAACGTATTGACTAAAAATGTTCTTACAGAAAATTGTATATTATCAACGGTCTGTTCAACAATCCCTCTGACCAAAAGTCACTTGTGTGAATTCTGGGTTAAGAGGCGGTGTAAATAAAACTAATATTAATAATTGCCTGGTATCATTTATTTACTAGGTTCACTGGTCTCAAAAATATACAGTTTCAGGATTTCTTACACTTGAAAGTTTGCAACAAAACAGTGGCTATGATAAATAATCTCCATTAATTTAAACAGCTTCTGGAAAAGTAATGAAAATCATTAAAAATACTGATTATTCATTATAGGTACATGATACGATTATTAAACTGTGTCAACATATATCCTCTCAATGAACAGTTTACAGAGCTTAAAAAATATATTTCATATGAAACAAATATATTATTTTAAGCAAAACCACCAAGCAATTAATACCTTTAACTAACAATGTTTTTAGACACATGTGCAGTGTTGTCATTCATTCAGACCGACTTAAATAACCACTATTTTTTTGAGATACTAGAACCATTGTGTTCTAGTGTTATCTATGTGTTCTATGTGTTCAGTGTTATCGTCATCGATGGTCTACGTAGCACAAGGTCTCCAGCCTCCACCATGGCCGGTTACTAGTAAATCGAAACTGGTAAAATGAGAAATGTCCATGGTCATTTACAGGAAAGTGACGGTCAAGTATTAGGATTGAGGTTTTGTTGGATTTTCCGGTTCAACCGAACCTGATAAAATTTCTCTGGGGCAGCCTGACTGGCCTCAACATCAGTATGGATTCACTGTACTCAGAAGATGATGGGTATTCTGATGATTTGTCTCGCTTGCCAAATCTCAGAAAGTTGTTATCGTTATCAAAGTAAAGGAATCCTTTGTTATACCCATGTTTGTTTATGTCCTGCGAGTCTTCATAAGAGGCTATGCTGATTATCTCGTCTTCAGGGCTGATGTCTCTGGCCCAGGCTGAGGGACTATGAGATGGCAGTGACATATACATGCTTGGAGCACCTCTCTTCGTGCGCTGAGAAGTTATCTTCCCGGACTCGGACTCGGTGAACTTGTTATTGTGGACAGCAGAAACATCTCGCTTAACACTGGTCGTGGGATGGGAAAGACTGGAATAGACCTGACGATCTACTGATCGACCGAACCTAGAATAAAAACATTATGAAGGTGTATAATATTTTCTTTAAACATCGGCTACAGTATAATATCGTGGAATACTCTACAATTTTCTCCCGCTGGTGAGAAGTGCCACAGGAAGAAGACCTAGAATGTAACACCAGTAGGTTAGAACTGGCCAGGAAGAGGACTTATGAAGTTGCTCCAACTAGAAAAAAAGAAACTCCACCAAGAAAGTTGAGCTGTGACGGGATACCATCATAGATTATCAGCAGATAATTCCATTTGTACCAATTCTCTACAAAACCCATTTTTATGTACTCATCTTTTATTACGCTCATCTTAATTCATCAGTTCCAACAGGTACTTATTTCTTTTTATTACTAATAATGAATGACAAGTCACTAATATTTTTTATACAGTATTGTATTTAATTTTGTTTCTTTTAAACTTCACATTTTTACTTATCCAAACATGTTAAATAAATAATGGAATTTAAATTTCTTTGAAAATTATAATTTGTGTTTCAAAAGCTATTAATTTTTCATGTATGGGTTGTGTGTAATTAGAGTCCATTTAAGAAATTAGTGTGCGTTTTAAAAGGATTTCTGTTTGTTTTAGAATCATATAATATTCATGCATCTATATTTTTTAAAACTTAATATTTTCCCTTTAGATTTTCTAATCAATCTCATGACCCCAATTCTTACATGGTAAAATTTTTTTCAAGAAGTATTTGTTAGCCAGCCGCAAGGATTTATGGTGCAACAATATTGGTAGAATTATTATAAATGTGTTAGATAAAAACATACACTCACAACTCTAGCGATAACATCAAAAGGATACACATCATGAACGACCACTCTACTTACCTGTCCATCAATACACAACTCTGGGAGACACTATAAAGACTTCCTGCTTAAAGTTGAAAAAGTACTCGGGCATTCTGAAGGAAGAAACTCTTGATACTTACAATAATAACCCTCAACTAACACATTTATTTGAGCAATCAAAGACCGAAAATCGCAGGTACAAGTCTAAGACCAATCACAACAAGTATAGGTAGTGTACCAAAAAATTAGCAGCAGTTCTTGCAAAACACCTTTCCTACCTTCTGGAAACCATGAGCAAATTTCATTTATAGAGTACTGACAACCCCCTTAACCCTCGTCCTAATGATACCAACCACACAAGCTATTGACCTTCGAGGCAAAGTCAGTCGAGACCTTAATCTTCTATCACTTCCCAGGGATTTTGTCGCTTTGCCAAGCTTGTACATGAAGCACCTAGAATCTGAACACTTCGATAACATCATGATTCCCACCAACATAGATATGAAACGTCGATGACTTTCTTATTACTACTCCTATACGTTTAGACATGCTTAGACATGTCGATTTAGACATGTTTAGACATGTCGACAATTTCTCTGTAACCAAAACTTACATCCTGTTTCTGCATTTTGCGGTTTCTTACATTTTTTTTCGGAAAAGCCTTTTATTTCATTCTCACCTTAAGTAGTTTCTACCACTGTAGCCTTTTTTGGAATAAGGTTCACTTATGTGGTACAAATCATCAATGCTGTCCATCACTGCTTGGCTTTCTGGGAAGAAAAATCTGTGTAATTCCTTTTCTGGCAAATGTATGGAATCGTCTTGTGTGTTGATGGAGCAAAGACCTGACTGGGCTGGCTGAGAGCGGCTGCCAGGGGCGGGGCAGGGGCGGCGTGGGCGTATGAACACCATGTGATGGTTAGAAACATCCAAGCTGCTAGAAACATGATGCTCGACCTAGAGGTAAGAGTAGTAAATATGTCAGTGATTATAAAGATATATTAGAGAACCTTCAAATATTTTGATATTATTTAAGAAATTCATTCAAAACTATCATATTCTTCCTCTTTCGGTAAATACACTTTTACACTGTATACACGACGGTGCCTAAGCTGACTGGTATTCTCTTCATGAGGACTGAGCCTTTGTCTTATAGATGTCTTTAGTTATTGGTTGAAAGTGAGGCTGATCTACTGTCAGCATGTGTCATCTCCCAATTTGTCAGAGATTGTTGAAAATGGATAACTGTGGAATGAATCTACGTAATCAAAGCTGGAGGGAAGGTAAACCTAAACCATTGTGGAAGTAATCATCAGTGTGGATGTAGTCGGCTGGCGCGCCAGGAGGGAACCAGTCAGCAGGAAGCAGATAACTTTGTAAAAGGTAAATCAGAGAATGAAGGATAGAAAGATATATACAGTGTCTTTTGATGGTAAGTGGAGTACTGTTACAGAGTAGTTTCCTGACTGTACTCACCTAATACCTAATACTGTGATGTGAAGATAGTGGCATGTGATGCAATAAAAAGTGCAGGGTCATTTAGATGACCAAATACAATGAAGTGTTATGTCAGTGATATTAAGATGAGTTTTGTTCAGATTTTTAACCCAGAGGGTTAGTCACCCTGGATAACCCAAGAAAGTTACTATGTCATCGAGGACTGTCTGGCTTATTTCCAATGGAGTCCTTCAATCTTGGTCACTAGGATACGACCAACACCATTAGACTAACACCCAGGTACCTACTTACTGCTAGGTGAACAGGGACAGCAGGTGTTAGGAAAATATGCCCAATATTTCCGGGGAATGAACCACGGAAAATTAGTACCTTGCAAGCCACGGAAAACCTATAAATCTGAGATACTGTGATAGGTCAGTGAAGAAATAAAACATGAAAGTTGATATCAAGTACCGTACCATTTACATGTTCAAAATATTGTGTTGAGTCAGTAAGATAGGCAACCCCTAGCTCTAACAACCCAAGATTTATGCAACCTATCATGTTTTAAATGTTTCTAAATCACCAAGCCATTTCAATAACCCATCATAAGCTCTCTGAGATAAGCCTTTAATTACAGCCTTTTATCCAGCATTTTTCTTGCTTCTTATCCTCTGTATATTATTCAAGTTTGGCACTGATGTCAAATACACAACCAATTCGGCCTCTTACTCGATATAAAATTCAAAATTATTCCTCACACATATATATTACACTCTTATACATTCCGCTTTTGAACCCACTGACGAAACTCTTTCTTTACGAAGAATTTTCAACACACCAGCTACCTCTTTTTCTTCCTTAATTCAACGATTAATTTTGTCTTTTACAGTCATCTGCCGAGTTATTCAATCCTAAATGTTGAAAAAAAATTATAATTTTCCTGTAATGTGCGTAAAGAACTGATGGCGATAATAATGTTATGCGAAATCGTGTAGGTGTCTATCTTTAATGTTACTTTTAAAAGGTGTTGTGCCACATGAGAACCAATGTTTTCTATAATTTACTTATATACTGTAAGGAGTTAAGTAAGGAAAATTTTTATGATGTTAGAAGAAATAAATATTTCAATAATGAAAATGTATTACACACCTGGAAGTGTTATTGAATTAATTGAGAAGATGTATTGGTACACAAAAATTTTGGGAGAAGCCGGAATATGGCGTAATGTGTATATTGTGCTAATGAGTGATGTTAATTTATCGTGGGTCATCGGGGCCGATATAAATATTATCGCCAAAAATATTCCATGACAGGAAGAACTAAAGTGTAATATATCAGGAAAGGTCCAGATCTGTGAAATAACTCCTAGACTAATGCTGATAATGGTAGAAAATGAGACGCGATGTTAACGGGATGAAGAATTTAACGGTGCGTGGACTGGAACAATGTGTGTTCGCCTCCCACTGTGTTTTGATTATCACATAACAGGTAAGGTAACTAATTATTGGCCAGTATTAGGGTACCTGCCTATAGGGAGGCGTTAGGATATATCATCAAGACCATAATTTGATAAGATACAATTCCTTTTTGCATAATGAATAACAATTTTATAGAACAAACAAATCCTTCATCGTCAAGTTCACAATAATTTTTCATTAATCATATACAGTCACTTTTAATACAGCCAGTGTTACTGGCTTGAAATATTTTATTTGATAAAAAAATTAAGTATTTGTTCATATAAATCTAAGGCCCAGACGTGAGTTAGGGAGCTGAGACAGTGGGCATCGAAGGAGGAATAATGTGGTGACCCATTATTTCTAAAGTCCCCACATGTCTCCGAGGTACATCAATATCAGTTATGTGAGTGAAATGTTAATTCACGATTATACCTGTGAATATTCATACACATAATTTCTCACATTGAATATCTAAATACATTCACTTCTTTAACTCTGTTTTTTAACAAAACAATAATTTTTTTTTTTGCCTTGAAAACTTACACACTTTTCCTGTCTTTTTAAAAATCTTTTTTTAATATCCTCCCAAACTCTCCAATTTATCTAAGAGCATTGTGTCAAGAACTATGAGCACTGTGTCAAGAACTATGTGCAACTTGGACAGCTCCTTTAGGTTTTAGGTAATGTTTGTCAGGAAACAGAACAAGTGTTTCCTGACGCGGGTCTTAGTCAGATGATGACCCGCCGTTGGAGCTTTTGGTCATCTGTCCGAGGCCTTCCGCTGGCTTACCGGTCCACCCCTTTAAAAATTATGGTCATAGTTATATTTTTTTTTTGACAGTTCCTTTATATCAAATTAATTATCTATTGTCACTGTACACCTCCTAACACTCAACATTAAATATAAATACTACTTTTAATGGAAAACATTCTATATCTCAAACTCCAACGTCAGCCTCATTCTCCTCATAAACACTTGACTGTTTCTTTTCAAGAAGTCATTTATGACTTTCATTGCATTTCTTAAAATCCAGGATAGCACATAAATAATATTTAAAAAAAGAATTTAGCTTATATCAAATTTAGTTATATATCCAGTCTCTTCATGATTTACTGTGATCTTTCAAATGGGAACTTACATATATAGAAAGGAGTCATTAACATGAATGATCTTTACTGAAAAAAAAATTCTGAGTTAACCTTCCAAGAGCTTTCCATACTCTGATAATCAAAGCTTACTAACAAACACTTGTGTTCACAGTAAAAAAAATCGTTTTATGTTTTATATTTTTATTAAAATAACGTTTTGCTGATTAATATGACTCATAAAAGCTTCGTTAATATATAAACATATAAACATAGGTCTAGCGGACACTTAAGCTCAGTAAGAGATATTCAGGTACAATTATAAAGGAATTATAATAAAGAAAAATGCATCAAGAAACATTCGTACGTTCACCCTGGGATAAAATATTTGCTACATGGATGAGACTACAAACTGCCAGAACGAGACTAAACTACTGGAACAAGACCGAACTGGTACAGTGGTTAGGGAACTGGCCTGCTAGATTTAGGGTTGGCTTGCCAATCATTCGAACTCCGCCCATTCAGTTAGTAGCTTCATTATACAGTAACTTGATAAAGTTATCTCTGAATAATACATTACAATAACACAGAACTATGCATTTTCACGTGTATTAATCAACTGCTAGAATGCGAATGTGAAGTGATGAACTTGAGCATTTCCTAGAGTTCATAGTCCTGGCGACATTCAGGACTATGAAGACATCTTGCAGAAATGACTTACCTGGGCATGATGGTAGTGGTCGTGGTGCTTGTTGTTGTGACCAAGAAATAGTGAGGCTGGGAATGTCTGCCTGGAATGAAGGAAGCCGTGGTAATACATCCTTCCCCCTACTTGTTGCTTATATACTAACAAATACCCACTTACGCATCGACAAAAAATCAATAGGATACGTCACAGCCTCTGGTAGTCTGGAGGCGACATCATCCCCTCAGTCTTTCCCTCGTGGCTGAGACTTGTTATGTGTGATTACCCTCAATAGGAGGATTGTGTGTCATTGTTAATCTCAACGATACTTAGTATACATGAAAACTCAATGGTGGGAGCCGGATGTTTGTTATTAGCGTTTAATGTTTAGTGGACAATAAAGCCGCTGAGTAAGATATAATTAGCGAAATGTTTCTCTCTGTAAGAAGCTAAATCAAACTTCTTCTGCAAACTGTGGTTCTTCTTCCCTATTTTTGGCAGAACTGTAGCGAATTCGATTTGGGAAAGATTGGAAATATAATTCAACAAGTTTTATCCGCCTGTGATAGAGTTAAATAATAAAATCCAGGAAAGGGGAAATTAAAATACAAGATATATTTTAAAAATGTTGGTCAGTGTAGCTGTCGTGCCGATTAGGTAAAACTTGCGATTTTGGCTTAAATAGCAACGCTCACCTTGCCATATAAGACAAGTGAAAATTTGTGTATGCAATAATTTCGCCAAAATCTTTCTGAACATAACGAAAAAAATATATTTCATTGGGTTTGTTTATTATTAAATTAATGTTAACGTTTCTAAAATATATTTAGTTGGGTTAGGCTAAATTAAATTGCGCTTGTTGTAATAAGGTAAGGTAGGTTTTCAAAGTTTCTCTTGGTACAAAATTATAAATTCTTACATTAACATAAATGAAAAAAATATATCTTTAAACGTATAAGAGAAACTTTTAGAAAGGACTTAATTTTAGATGAGTTCTTGCTAATTGACCAGTTTTACCTAATCGGCACGACATAGCCACCACTCAAGAATTTAAAGATATGAGGACGTAGACCTGACCCCACGCCTCTGGAAGATAGAATTAAAGATAAAATACATATATAGAGATATAGTAAGTGAAAAGAATGTACAGAAAGAGAGAGAGAGAGAGAGAGAGAGAGAGAGAGAGAGAGAGAGAGAGAGAGAGAGAGAGAGAGAGAGAGAGAGAGAGAGAGAGAGAGAGAGAGAGAGAGAGAGAGAGAGAAATCTCTGGGCCAGTGATTTCATTTACTCAACTTACTAATTTCTTCGATGTCATTATGCCGTGCAAACATTTTCCAGACTCGAGTCATTCAAGGAATAAATGATCTCTGAAGCGATGATCTTGAGAAAGGTACAAAGAGCAACTGAACTCTAGTTTTCCCCTTCTCAAGAACATCACTTAATCTGAGATAATTCATTCATATAATGACTCGAGTCTGGAACATGTTTGCAAAGCATAATGACATCGAAGAAATAAGTAATCTGAAATTGCTGGCCCTCAAATGGCTCCAACTTCATCCTGTTCACTATTTCTTTATCTCATAACAGTAAAAAGACTTTCAGATGAGCTGATGTAGGTAACAGCTGTTAGCTTGTAAATAAAGTTAGAAATTCATAACCTAACTTTGTTAAACCTTATGGGAAAAGAAGAGTGAGAGAGAGAGTGACAGAGTGAGAGAGACTCTTTTGGTAGCAATGGGTTAGAGCGTCGTGAATTTTTGCTAACCATGAGGAGGGCTAAAACACACGGGTTCGATCCTCCGGCTAGTCGTAACACTGCGACTAGCCGGAGGATCGAACCCGTGTTGTTTTAGCTCTCATGGTTAGCGACAATTCATGACGCTTTAACCCATTAGACCATACAATCCTACAAACAACTTGAGCTTAGCGAAATAGGCTTACTTCAAGTTGTGAGGACATACAATGGTGTGGGTGCCTAGTTCGCTAGGTTCAAGTTGTTTGTAGGATTGTATGACCCAGTGGGTTAGAACGTCGTGAATTTTTGCTCACCCTGAGGAGGGCTGAAACAACACGGGTTCGATCCCCCGGATAATTACAGTGTTGTTATTGATTAAATACAACTTGTTCGTGAGTTACAATACTATATATATATATATATATATATATATATATATATATATATATATATATATATATATATATATATATATATATATATATATATATATATATATATATATATATATATATATATATATATATATATATATATATATATATATATATATATATATATATATATATATATATATATATATATATATATATATGTCGTGCCGATTAGGTAAAACTCGCGATTTTGGCTTAAATAGCAACGCTCATCTTGCCATATAAGACAAGTGAAAATTTGTGTATGCAATAATTTCGCCAAAATCATTCTGAACATAACGAAAAAATATATTTCATTGTGTTTGATTATTATTAAATTAATGTTAACGTATCTAAAATATATTTAGTTGGGTTAGGCTAAATTAAATTGCGCTTGTTGTAATAAGGTTAGGTAGGTTTTCAAAGTTTATCTTGGTACAAAATTATAAATTCTTACATTAACATAAATGAAAAAAATATATCTTTAAACGTATAAGAGAAAATTTTAGAAAGAACTTAATTTTAGATGAGTTCTTGTTAATTGACCAGTTTTACCTAATCGGCACGACATATATATATATATATGTCGTGCCGATTAGGTAAAACTTGCGATTTTGGCTTAAATAGCAACGCTCACCTTGCCATATAAGACAAGTGAAAATTTGTGTATGCAATAATTTCGCCAAAATCATTCTGAACATAACGAAAAAAATATATTTCATTGTGTTTGTTTATTATTAAATTAATGTTAACGTTTCTAAAATATATTTAGTTGGGTTAGGCTAAAATAAATTGCGCTTGTTGTAATAAGGTTAGGTAGGTTTTCAAAGTTTCTCTTGGTAGAAAATTATAAATTCTTACATTAACATAAATGAAAAAAATATATCTTTAAACGTATCAGAGAAAATTTTAGAAAGTACTTAATTTTAGATGAGTTCTTGCTAATTGACCAGTTTTACCTAATCGGCACGACATATATATATATATATATATATATATATATATATATATATATATATATATATATATATATATATATATATATATGATAGATATATATATATATATATATATATATATATATATATATATATATATATATATATATATATGTATGTATATATATATATATATATATATATATATATATATATATATGCAAAAAGATCACAGTAAACAGGTGATATCAAAATATGCAAAACAACCACTATGAAAAAATAGAAGAATTCCAAGCGCTTTCGTGACTACTCACATTATCAAGGAACTATAAAAGGAAACGTGAGAAGAAGGCTTATAAAGAGGCAGAATACACCTCACAGTCACATCACACTAACAAAGAAAACACCTCACAGTAGCGTAACATCTCACGACTCTGTGAAGAGGAACATAAGAAAGGACCTGAAACTCTTCCCAAGAATTAAGATTAGTCCAATTTATCATTAAATTCTTCCCAAATTTTATTAATTATAAATGAATCCAATTTATATAAACCAAAAGAAATATTCATATTATTTTCAAAACTGCTTTTAATAAAACATGATTCTATTATATTCCTCTCAACCATGGACTTGCTTGATACAACCTTCTCAGCATTTTGAAAATCAATTGGATGGTTAAAGTCTCTCACATGAATAAATAGAGCATTAGAATCTTGTCCAGTTCTAATGCTATATTTATGTTGTTTTATTCTTAGTTCAAGACTTTTACCAGTTTGACCATAATAAACTTTATCGCATATTTTACAGGGAATCTTATAGACACATTCGTCAGCATTTTGGGGGGAATTTTTTATCAAAAGTCTTTTTACTGTATCAGTATTTTTAAATACAACTTTGATATTAAAATTCTTAAGAACAGAAGGCAAATCAACCAAGTTTTCATGGTAAGGGAGAACCAGCATATTTTTGGTTGAATAAGGTTGGTTGTCCCTTTTTGGATTGTAAAAAGTATTTCTAGCTATTTTAAAAGATTTATCAATTATGTTTCTTGGGTATTTTAAATCATTAGCTATTTCATAAATTTTAGAGATTTCTTCATCTATGAACTCTGGACTACAAATGCGTAAAGCTCTCAAAAACATAGAAGAGAAAACCGACACTTTAACTCTATCTTGATGTGAAGAGTAATAGTGTACATAGGAACAATTATTTGTAGGTTTTCTGTAAATTTTAAATTTAAAATCAATGTTACCCTTAATAATAAAAACATCTAGGAAAGGCAATGAGTTATTTACTTCAAATTCAACAGTAAAATTTATAGAATGAGCTAAGCTATTTAATTTAACAAGGAAATGGTTTATGTCTACATTCTTAGGCATAAGGCACAAATGTCATCAACATATCTATACCAATTAGCTCTATTGGGAAGGATTGTGTTAAGCAATCTTGTTTCGAAAAATTCCATATATAAATTACTAAGAACAGGTGAAAGAGGATTTCCCATTGCCATACCAAACTTCTGAGTGTAAAACTCATCATTGAATACAAATTTTGCATCAACAATACAAAGTTTAATAAGTTTTATGATATTACTAAGAACAGGCAATGGTAAATCGATTTACCATTGTCTGTTCCTATTATCATTAAACTTATTAAACTTTGTATTGTTGATGCAAAATTTGTATTTAATGATGAGTTTTACACTCAGAAGTTTGGTATGGCAATGGAAATCTCTTTCACCAGTTCTTAGTAATTTATATATGGAATTTTCGAACAAGATGCTTAACACAATCCTTCCCAATAGACAATTGGTATAGATATGTTGATGACATTTGTGCCTTATGCCTAAGAATGTAGACATAAACCATTTCCTTGTTAAATTAAATAGCTTAGCTCATTCTATAAATTTTACTGTTGAAATTGAAGT
This sequence comes from Cherax destructor, assembly GCA_009830355.1. Lineage (NCBI taxonomy): Eukaryota > Metazoa > Arthropoda > Malacostraca > Decapoda > Parastacidae > Cherax > Cherax destructor. Next base: position 27,713 of record WNWK01004708.1, read on the forward strand.
AAATAACTCATTGCCTTTCCTAGATGTTTTTATTATTAAGGGTAACATTGATTTTAAATTTAAAATTTACAGAAAACCTACAAATAATTGTTCCTATGTACACTATTACTCTTCACATCAAGATAGAGTTAAAGTGTCGGTTTTCTCTTCTATGTTTTTGAGAGCTTTACGCATTTGTAGTCCAGAGTTCATAGATGAAGAAAATATGCGATAAAGTTTATTATGGTCACACTGGTAAAAGTCTTGAACTAAGATTAAAACAACATAAATATAGCATTAGAACTGGACAAGATTCTAATGCTCTATATATTCATGTGAGAGACTTTAACCATCCAATTGATTTTCAAAATGAAGAACATAAGAACATAAGAAAGGAGGAACACTGCAGCAGGCCTGTTGGCCCATACTAGGCAGGTCCTTCACAATCCATCCCACTAACAGAATAATTGCCCAACCCAATTTTCAATTCTATCCAAGAAATATGCTTTAATGATTCTATTAACTCAAGTGCGAGTCCCACTGAAATCCAACACCTCTCACTCATGTATTTATCCAACCTAAATTTGAAACTGCCCAAGGTCCTAGCTTCAATAACCCTACTAGGCAGACTGTTCCACACATCAACTACCCTATTTCCATACCAATATTTTCCTATATCCTTTCTAAATCTAAACTTATCCAATTTGAATCCATTATTGCGGGTTCTCTCTTGGAGAGATATCCTCAAGACCTTATTTATATCCCCCTTATTAATACCCATCTTCCACTTATATACCTCGATCATGTCTCCCCTCATTCTTCGTCTTACAAGTGAATGTAATTTAAGGGTCTTCAATCTTTCTTCATACGGAAGATTTCTAATGCTATGAATTAACTTTGTCATTCGTCGCTGAATGTTTTCTAACGAATTTATATCCATTCTGTAAAATGGAGACCAGAACTGAGCTGCATAATCTAGGTGAGGCCTTACTAATGATGTATAAAGCTGTAATATAACCGCTGGACTTCTGTTGCTTACACTTCTTGATATAAATCCCAGTAATCTATTTGCTTTATTTCTTATGCTTAGGCATTGCTGACTTGGTTTGAGGTTGCTGCTTACCATAACCCCCAAATCCTTTTCGCATTCTGTACGGCTGAGTTCAACATTATTAAGCTGGTAGGTGCTAGGGTTATGAACATTCCAGAGCTTTAGAACTTTGCATTTATATACATTGAACTGCATCTGCCATTTTTCTGACCAGGAATTGAGTTTGTCTAAATCCTCCTGAAGTTCCCTGACATCTACGTCTGAATCGATTATCCTACCTATCTTCGTGTCATCAGCGAATTTGCTCATATCACTAGTAATTCCCTCGTCAAGGTCATTTATATATATTATAAACAACAACGGGCCCAAAACCGATCCCTGTGGAACGCCACTTGTTACAGATCCCCACTCAGATTTAACCCTATTAATGCACACCCTCTGCTTCCTATTGGTGAGCCATGACTCGATCCATGAAAACACTTTTCCCCCAATGCCGTGAGCAGCCACTTTCTTTAACAGTCTCTGATGTGGTACTCTATCAAAAGCCTTACTAAAATCCAAATAAACAATATCGAATTCTTTATCATGATCAACTGCCTCAAAAGCCTTACTGAAAAAAGTTAATAAATTAGTTAGGCAGGAACGGCCCCTGGTGAATCCATGTTGAGTATCATTAATCAAATTATGCCTATCGAGATGGCTTCTTATGTTATCAGCTATAATCGACTCTAATAATTTGCCTACAATTGATGTTAGACTTATTGGGCGGTAATTTGCTGGTAACGACTTGTCCCCTGCTTTAAAAATAGGAATTACATTAGCCATCTTCCACGTATCAGACACTACACCTGTTTGAAGAGATAGGTTAAAAATGTTAGTTAAGGGTTCACAGAGTTCCATTTTGCATTCCTTAAGAACCCTCGAAAAAAGCTCATCAGGGCCTGGCGATTTATTTTGCTTCAAACGGTCTATCTGTTTGATAACCATTTCGCTAGTGACTGTGATACTACATAATTTATCTTCTTCAGGCCCACTAAAATACCTAATTCTTGGGATATTATTAGTGTCTTCCTGAGTGAAAACCGAGAGAAAATAATTATTAAAAATAGAGCACATTTCATTCTCTTTGTCAGTAAGATACCCATAATTATTTTTAAGGGGACCTATCTTATCTCTAACTTTTGTTCTATACACCTGGAAAAAACTTTTTGGGTTAGTTTTCGAATCCCTAGCAACTTTAATTTCGTAGTCCCGTTTAGCTTTTCTTATCCCCTTTTTAACGTCCCTCTTAATGTCAATGCTGAGAAGGTTGTATCAAGCAAGTCCATGGTTGAGAGGAATATAATAGAATCATGTTTTATTAAAAGCAGTTTTGAAAATAATATGAATATTTCTTTTGGTTTATATAAATTGGATTCATTTATAATTAATAAAATTTGGGAAGAATTTAATGATAAATTGGACTAATCTTAATTCTTGGGAAGAGTTTCAGGTCCTTTCTTATGTTCCTCTTCACAGAGTCGTGAGATGTTACGCTACTGTGAGGTGTTTTCTTTGTTAGTGTGATGTGACTGTGAGGTGTATTCTGCCTCTTTATAAGCCTTCTTCTCACGTTTCCTTTTATAGTTCCTTGATAATGTGAGTAGTCACGAAAGCGCTTGGAATTCTTCTACTTTTTCATAGTGGTTGTTTTGCATATATATATATATATATATATATATATATATATATATATATATACTATATATATATATATATATATATATATATATATATATATATATATATATATATATATATATATATATATATATATATATATATATATATATATATATATATATATATATATATATATATATATATATATATATTAAGCAAATATCGCAAACCAAGCGATACAAGATGCAAAACAACCACGGGGGTGTAGAATGTTAGCTCTAGGCCTTTCGTGTTGCAATCAACACATCAGGAGCTTGCAAAATAGTGAACTTCGAAGCACTACCGTGAGTTCTCACATTGCCAAGGATTGAAAAAATAATAGGACAATAGAGAGCTTATAAGGCTGAGATGTCACCGGACATTACACCTGTCCCATGTAATGCAGGTGGAAGTGTCAAGAACCTATCATGCATAGCTTAAATTCTTTCCAAATGTTATTAGTTATTAATGAATCTAAAATTATTTTTGAATCAAAATTATTTTTTATGAAGCATGATTCAATATTTCTCTCAACCATGGTCGAGCTTTATACAACTTTCTCTGCCTTTTGAAAATCAATTTAGTAGTTAAAATATTTCACAAGAATAAAAAGAGTCTTAGATTTTTGTCTAGTTCTAATGGCATATTTATGTTGTTTTAATCTTTTCCAGTTTGACCGTAAGAAACTTTATTAATTTTTATATAGTGAATCTTGTAAATACAGCCATCAGAATTTTGGGGGAAATTTTTAATCAGATTTTTTAACTGTATCAAGATTTTTATATATAATTTTTTTTTGAAATTCTTAAGAAGAGAAGGTATATCAAGAAGATTTTCATGGTAAGGGAAAACCAACATATTTTTGGTTGAAAATGATCGTCATTTTTAGAATTCTAAAATGTATTTCCAACAATTTTAAAGGATTCATCAATTAAGTATTTTGGGTATTTTAGATCATTAAATTTTTCATAAGACTTCAATATTTCTTCGTTTATGAACCCTGACACTGAAAGGCTCCGTGAATGGAAAGTTGTGCAACTTTACCCACAGGATTGACAGCCTAAACACACACAGTCCATTCCTACGTTACCTAACTGGAATGAATCTAGAGTTAATGCACTAAGAACTTAATCGTTTGTTCTGTCCTGCAGATATGCAAAGCTCTTAAAAACATTGATGAGAATACAGAAAGTTTAACTCTATCATAATGTTAAGGATAATACCACACATAAGAACATTAATTTATTGGTTTTCTGTGTATTTTAATTTTAAATCATGGTTTCCCTTAATAATTAAGAAAACTAAAAAAGGAAATGAGTTATTTTATTCACATTCAACAATAAATTTTATGGAATGAGCTAGACTAATTCAACAAGGAAATTGTTTCAATCTATATTCTTCAACAACATATCTGTACCACATAACTCTATTGGAAAGGATTTTGTTAAGCATTCTTATTTCAAAATATTCCATTTAAAAATTGCTAAAGACAGGTGAGAGAGGGTTTCCCAGTGTCATACCAAGCTTCTGAGTATAAAACATGTCATTAAACACAAACTTTGCATCAACAATACAAAGTTTAATAGAGTTCAATGATTCTACTTAATGGCAATGGTAAATCGTAATTACCGAGTTCTTAAGATAACAAAACTTAATAAATCATTCTTATATATATTACTAGACTTGAAAATCCACAGAATCTTGGAAAATACAAGGAGCATCCAAATTCAAAATAGTTTATTGAATCCATTTGTATAAAGAATAGTTATACAAACTGAAAAATATGTATTATACGTGATAAAGCATCTTTAAAAATAAAGCACAAAATTAACAAAATAAAAAAATGAAAAATAAACTGCATAAAATAAAAAATAGTAACAGACAAATTTAATAAAAATTTTATCTCATTAATGAAATAAAGAATTTAATTGAAAGCATTTTCACTTCAGGTTTTGGAACAATGATGTTTCACTTTTGATACAAAATTAGGGCCTTTTGATGTCAGAGGAATTTGGATGCTGTCCTCGGCGTTCATCCAATTTCTGAACTTTGTTTTCAAGTCAGTGAGAATGGAAAATCCTTGTTCGCAAAGATAGGTAGTTGCAAATGGCATCAGTATTTTTATTGCTTCCTCGTGTGCAATTTTGAAACCTTTGCAGCTCTTGACAACAACAAAAATGGACAGATCTGCATTCTTCTGAAATTCAATGCTTGCTTCATTGAAATTCAATGCTTGCTTACATTGTTCACTCCTAATTGCTATGACAAATCACAAAACACTACATTACCTGGGACATCGATAGTCTTAAACCTACTAACATAAACAATGAACTTCTATTGATTGAAAGGAGAGACAATTATTGTTAGGTGATGGTGTGTCAACAATGGGAGGTGCGGTTGTCGTGCCGGCTCCCGAGTCACTTCTGACACTCGCAGTGTTGCCAGCCGCTGCAGTCCCTACAAATTAAATTTTTAATTTTATTAAGAAACTACAAATTATTTGTTTTAAAAAATTTATAACTTTCATAATTTGCCTCGTTTATTAAATAATATTTTTTGTGCAATTTTATATATATATGTTTATTGAGCCTTCATTACCCTCGAGATTTTCATTTTTACCCAATTTGGGGTTATTTACCCCAGTTCCCCGACCCTTGCTTTAACCCATTAAAGTCTACAGTGGATAGGGTCCAATACAGATAACTAGAACTAATCTTTCAGAGATGCCATGATATGCGGTCAATCCGCTCACACTATGTAAGACATGTGATCTCAGCGGATACATAAACCTGATATAGTGGATCATATGCTCCTGGGATAGGTTTTAACACATAATACATCCGCCATGTTTCAGCTCCGTGGGACATAAAACGACCGCGAAGAAGGAACAACTTCAGGACGCTGCTGCTAAAAGTTTTAGGCACTTGACCCTTAAGATATGTCCACCAATGGTTATTAATCTTAAGATCAAAGTTCTAATACAAAAGTTTGGTGCGGAAATCTTTGGTTAATGAGCAGTTAAGGCAATGTGTGTGTGTGTTTATGTGTGTGTGTGTGTGTGTTCTGATCAAGTTGTGGTTGCAAGGGTCGAGTCTCAGCTCCTGGCCCTGCCTGTTTGCTAGCCGCTAATGGTTTCACTCTCTCTTGGCTGCGTAAGCTCTATAATACTTGTTATTTAAGCAACATATAGCTGAACAGTATTTAGATAAGGGTAAAGAGGTTTTTGTGGCATTTATGGATTTGGAAAAGGCGTATGACAGGGTGAATAGGGGGGCAATGTGGCAGATGTTGCAGGTGTATGGAATAGGAGGTAGGTGATAACTCCCACAAAGTGGGAGTTGTCACATCTGCTTTTTGCTGATGACACTGTGCTTTTGGGAGATTCTGAAGAGAAGTTGCAGAGGTTGGTGGATGAGTTTGGTAGGGTATGTAAAAGAAGGAAATTGAAAGTGAATATAGGAAAGAGTAAGGTGATGAGGACAACAGGTGATGAAAGATTGGATATTAGATTGGAGGGAGAGAGTATGGATTAGGTGAATGTATTCAGATATTTAGGAGTGGACATGTAAGCAGATGGGTCTATGAAGGATGAGGTGAACCATAGAATTGATGAGGGCAAAAGGGTAAGTGGTGCACTTAGGAGTCTGTGGAGACAAAGAACTTTGTCCGTGGAAGCAAAGAGGGGAATGTATGAGAATATAGTTATACCAACACTCTTATATGGGTGTGAAGCATGGGTTGTGAATATTGCAACGAGGAGAAGGCTGGAGGCAATTGAGATGTCATGACTGAGATCAATGTGTTGTGTGAATATAATGCAGCGAATTCGTAGTGTGGAATTTAGGAGGAGGTGCGGGATTACCAAGACTATTATCTAGAGGGCTGAGGAGGGGTTGTTGAGGTGGTTTGGACATGTAGAGATGATGGAAGGCGGGGTAGAGGTCGGCCTAGGAAAGGTTGGAGGGAGGGGGTAAAGGAGGTTTTGTGTGCGAGGGTCTTGAACTTCCAGCAAGCATGCGTGAGCGAATTTGATAGGAGTGAATGGAGACAAATGGTTTTTAATACTTGACGTGCTGTTGGAGTGGAAGCAAAGTAACATTTATGAAGGGATTCAGGGAAACCGGCAGGCCGGACTTGAGTCCTGGAGATGGGAAGTACAGTGTCTGCACTCTGAAGGAGGGATGTTAAATGTTGCAGTTTTATAACTGTAGTGTAAGCATGCCTCTGGCAAGACAGTGATGGAATGAATGATGATGAGAGGTTTTTTTCTTTTTCGGGCCACTCTGCCTTGGTGGGAAACGGCCGATGTGTTAATAAAAAAAAATAAGCAACATACATTCTGCCTCTTCCACTTCGCTGTTTAGGCTGTTTCACTTTCTGATCACTTTGTGATCCATCTGAGTTTTTAACTTCCAGCTGTGACCTCACGTACCTGAGACCTGAGACCTGACCCTCATGGTCCACCCTGTCAGTTTCTTCTGAGTATTTTGTAAGACGTTATCATGTGACTTATGGTCCTGTTCTGTACTGTCGTCAAGTTTTGTTCCTCTAGCCTCTCCTCATAGGTCATGCTTCACAGATCTAGGACTAATTTTGCTGCAAACCATACAACATGTGGGTTCCATAATGGTGCTGCATTCTCCAGGAAGGGCGTAACATGCTGTAAACAAGGTCCTGAATGTCTCCTCGTTGATGTTCCTGAAAGCTACTATTAATTCCCTGGTCTTGTGTTTACTGCAGCAGTTGATTATTTAGTTGATGTGTTCCTCGGGTGAATTACTGGAAGCTATGCTCACCCCGAGGTCCTTCTCTTTCAGATACGTTTGCAGCCTTTGTCATCCAAGTCTGTACACTGCTTCAGGTCAACTTTGCCCTTCTCCGATTTCCTAACTTTGCATTTGCTGGAGTTAAATTCCAGTAGCCACTTGTTAGCTCAACCCTTCAAATTGTCTTGATCCATTTTCTGTCTTTCCTGGTCTATTCATTTATATTCACCTCATTAGTTTCACAGCATCTTTAAACATTGACACATCTGACTCGATTTCCCATGTCATGTCGTTCACATACACAAAATTATTAGTGACCCAAGTACTGACCCTTGTGGAACCTCATTCATCACACTTGCCCATTCCGACACCTACTCCCTGATAGTAACTTGTTACTTCCTTCCCCTAAAGTCATTGTAGTGCTTTCCCTGGAATTCCGGCCTGATCCTCTAGCTTTTGTGGCAGTCTCTTGTAAAGTGCTTTATGGAGTGGTTTCTTGCAATCCAAAAATATGCTGTCCACCCATCCCTCTCTCCCCCCTACCAAACTTTCTATACCTTATAAGAAAACTCTAGCTATTATTTATGAATTCATTCCTTTCCATGTGCTCCACTACTCTTCTCCTGATAATTTTCTCCATATCCTTACATATTATGGATGTTAGTGACATCCAAACCTCTGGAAGTTGCCCTATTTCATTCTATTTGTTGAAGCTCATTTCTGTGAGCTTCAACAAATAGAATGGGACCAGTCAAACCTACCGAGAGAGTTTGACTGGTCCCATTGCCTTCATGGTATCTAGTTCACTCGGAATTTTCTTCACCTCTCCTCCCGATGTCTGGATTTTCTCTAGTATTCGTTGGTACACACTCTTTGAAGTGTGTGTGTACTCACCTAGTTACTCACCTAGTTGTGGTTGCAGGGGTCGAGTCATAGCTCCTGTGTGTGTGTGCGTGCGTGAGAGAGAGAGTGTGTGTGTGTACTCACCTAATTTGGGTGCAGGGTTCGAGTCATAGATCCTGTGTGTGTGTGTGTGTGTGTGTTTTTTTGTGTGTGTATGTGTGTGTGTGTGAGAGAGAGAGTGTGTGTGTGTACTCACCTAATTGTGGTTGCAGGGGCCGAGACTCAGCTCCTGGCCCCGCCTCTTCACTGATCGCTACTGTGTGTGTTAGTGTTTGTGTGTGAATACGTGTGTGTGTACTCACTTAATTGTACTCACCTTATTGTGGTTGCAGGGGTCGATTCATAGCTCCTGGCCCCTCTTCTTCACTGGTCGCTACTAGGTCCACTCTCTCCCTGCTCCATGAGCTTATCATACCTCTTCTTAAAACTATGTATGGATGCTGCCTCCACTACATCACTCTCCAGACTGTTCCACTTCCTGACAACTCTATGACTGAAGAAATACTTCTTAACATCCCTGTGATTCATCTGAGTCTTCAACTGCTCTGTAACATTTATGAAACAGTCTGCCCCTATCTACCTTGTCAATTCCTCTCAGTATTTTTTATGTTGTTATCATGTCCTCCCTATTCCTCCCGTCCTCCAGTGTTATCAGGTTGAGTTCCCTTAATCTATCCTAGTAGGACGAACTCCTCAGCTTCGGGACTAGTCTCGTTGCAAACCCTTGCACTTTCTCTAATTTCATGACTTGTTTGACCAGGTGTGGGTTCCATACTGGTGCTGCATACTCCAATATGGGCCTGTCGTACACGGTGTACAGTATCGTGAATGACTTCTTACTTAGATGTCGAGATGCTGTTCTCGGGTTTGCTGGTTAATGTGCGCCTTGGTATGATGTTCAACCTTCTGTTTGCGGTCTCCTTCGTCCTTCCCAAAGCTTTATAACTTTGCACTTGCTGGGGTTAAATTCCTCGAGCCAATTGTCGGAGTAGGCTTGCAGCTTGTCCAGATCCCCTTGTAGGCTTACATGATCCTCGTCCGCTTGTATTCTTCTCATTAGTTTCACATCGTCTGCGAACAGGGACACCTCTGACTCTACCATATCATTCACTCACTCTGTCATGTCATTCTGTCATGTCATTCTGTCATGTCATTCACATATACAAGAAAGAGCACCGGCCCTAGGTGACCATTGTGCAACTCCACTTGATATGTGAATGTACTCTGACCCCTCGTGCCGTACCGACGCACGATGTTTCATTCCTGTTTCATTGCAGTACTTTCCCTCCTAATCCTGCATTCTCCTCTAGCTTTTCAATCAGTCTCTTGTGTGGTACTATATCGAAAGCCTTCTTACAGCCCAAGAAAATGCAGTTTACCCATCCCTCTCTCTCCTGTCTTACTCCTGTTACCTTGTCATAGAACTCCAATGGGGTTTGTGATGCAGGATTTCCCTTCCCTGAAGTCATGCGTGTTGTCATAATGTGTCCATTTCTTTCTAAGTGCTCCACCACTCTTTTCCTGATAATGTTCTTCATACCTTTACATACAATACATGTCAGCGACACTGATCTGTAATTTAGTATAGCCTGTCTGTCTTCTTTCATAAAAAGTCGGGACTGCATTTGCTGTCTTCCACGCCTCAGGCAGTTGCCCTGTCTCAGTATATTTATTGAAAACTGTTGTTAGTGGCACACACAGTGCACCTGCTCCCTCTCTCAGGACCCAAGTAGAGATATTATTTGGGCCCACCGCCTTCAAGGTATATAGTTTCCCTAGCAGTTTCTTTACCTCCTCCTCAGTTGTGTGCAGTGTGTCCAGAACTTGCTGGTGCATCCTACCATCTCGGTTTGCTGGAAGCCTCTCTGTCTCCACTGTATAGACTGTACTCTAGGGGGCCAATACTCCACCAAGGATTGTCCTTCCTGAAACTTTAAACCTCTAAACTTCTGCATATACCTCTCTGGCAATATCTGATAAGCCAACAACACATCATCCTTCATCTTCTCATAATCTGAAAATTCATGTTCCTCTAGGGAACTAATAGCTTGTAACCCTTTACCAATTAATTGAGGTCTTGCTACTGTCTGGCCACTTACGGGATTCTGCTATTTTTTTCAGTGTAAAAACGTTATCAGGATCTTTTTCGAAAACTTTTGGGACAAACATTATAGCATGTTCCATATTAAATATATCTACCATGTTACCTGTTACATTTTGTGAAGCAGCAAACTCTCTTTCTCTCTCTCTTTAGCCCTAAAGATTTCTAACTCTTTCTCTTCCTGGATTTTAGTACATTCAATCCTTCTCAGATCATTTTCTTCAATAATTAGAGCTAATTTTAATCTTAATATCTATTCTTCATTACTCTCATTGTTAGCAGTGGGGATTGATCCAGGATCTCCACCCAGACCCCTGTCACCACTAGAATCTCTACTGCTAGCGCACTCAGCTCACACACTGAGGTCCGGGGTTCGCATCTCCGGTACGGCTGGATAACATTAGGACGTGTTTCCATAAGACACCTGCTGTCCATGTTCACCCATCAGTAAAATGGGTACCTGGGTGTTAGTCGACTGGTGTGGGTCGCATCCTGGGACAAATCTGACCAAATTTGCCCGAAATGTTCTGCATAACAAGCGGCTTTCAATATAGCAGTATGTCATTGATGTCAGGTAGGCCTGTATACCTTGTTTATGTACTTGTAAAAATAAAGATATTATTATTATATTATTATTATTATTATTATTATTATTATTATTATTATTATTATTATTATTATTATTATTATTATTATTATTAAAGCAAAAATTATTTATATCAAATAATAAATCTCACAGCAAATCACATAGGTACACTAAATTATTATTATATTCACAGAGAATTATTATTATTAAATAACTCATTAAATGTGCACACACAAAAATCAGGCAGAAAAATAATTGTATTACAGCTGAAAAAAGTTATTACTATTAATATAAATCCTTCCTTTAAATACTGACTCTCCAGGTTCCAAATATGAATTATGATTCTAAAGGGTAAACGACCTGCCTAGTCTAAAGGCATTTATATAGAAAAAGAAACCACTCTAGGGCCAGCTTGTACCTTCACATTAAATGTGGAACGTTAATTAGTCAATGTTAAATTTATTATAAGGAAGAACACAAAAACTCAACTATACGAAAATATAATGTATATGAAGGTAAAATATACAACATACAATTTACTCTACTACAACCAACATCACCACACCCCAGTACTCACATTAGCTCACTTCCACACTGCTAGTAGTGAGCAAAACAAAATATATGAACATTTATAAACAAGGAGGCGCCATGATACCCCCCTTTCTGCCTGTCTGTCTACCAACAGGCAAAAACACCATACAGTACTCTCCCAAAACTTAAACAGGCCTCTGCACACTGAGGCACAATTAAATAACCTACTTACACCAACACCTAACCATGACGACTCCTTCCCGCCGCCGTTCTTCTCGTATTAACTCGCACCTCTTCTGCTCCTGTCCTGTCGAACCCATGTTGTTTTGGCTTGCCTCATGATGAGCGAAAACCGCATGACGCTCTAACCCACAGGACCACCAAATCCAACAAGAATCACGCATCCAGCAGAGCTAGGTGTTTTACCGTGATCCGAGGACATACGGTGGTGTGGGTGCCTCTGAGCTAATTTCATTCTACTCCCCGTTTGGTGTACAAGCCTGGTAAATTAGACACATATGCAACACTTGGGTATCTTTATTGAGGAAACGTTTCGCCACACAGTGGCTTCATCAGTCCATACAAAGGAGAATCGTGAAGAACAGGAGGAGTGTGAGGTTGTCAGGCCCTCAATCTTGAGTAGATGTTGTCAGTCCATCAATCTTGAATAGAATAACAGCATATGAGCAGAGGGAGCTTATATACTGTAGACAGGAGAGGTGCAGCAGTTGTAGGAGGTGTCACATTTGTTCAATGTGGAAGTAGGTCGTGCCCAAGGAATAGGCAAGCGAAGAAATCCCTGTATTAAGATACCAAGATGTTGTAGTGTCAGACAGGATGTGAATGAACAAGCAGTATTTTATATTATTGTAATCACGAACAAGTGGTATTCATCAATAACAACACTGCGACTAGCTTGTTGAGGCTAGTACACCAAACGGGGAATTGAATGAAATTAGCTCAGAGGCACCCACACCGCCGAATGTCCTCGGATCACGGTAAAACACCTAGCTCTGCTGGATGCGTGATTCTTGTAGGATTTGGTGGTCCTGTGGGTTAGAGCGTCATGTGGTTTTCACTCACCATGAAGTGGTCCAAAACAACATGGGTTCGAATCCTTTACTAGTCACAGTGATGATATTGATCAATACCACTCGTTCGTGGGTACAATAATATAGAGCGTTGTTTTTATAAAATATTACTGCGTAATAGTGACACATTGGAGATGTAGCAGCAGGTGACACATTGGAGAGGCAGCAGCAGATGACACACTGGTGAGGTAGCAGCAGATGACACACTGGAGAGGTAGCAGCAGATGACACACTGGAGAGGTAGCAGCAGATGACACACTGGAGAGGTAGCAGCAGATGACACAGTGGAGAGGTAGCAGCAGGTGACACACTGGAGAGGTAACAGCAAGTGACAAACTGGAGAGGTAGCAGCAGGTGACACATTGGAGAGGTAGCAGCAGGTGACACACTGGAGAGGTAGCAGCAGGTGACACACTGGAGAGGTAGCAGCAGGTGACACACTGGAGAGGTAGCAGCAGCTGACACACTGAAGAGGTAGCAGCAGATGACACACTGGAGAGGTAGCACCAGCTGACACACTGAAGAGGTAGCAGCAGATGACACACTGGAGAGGTAAACATAGGAACATAAGAAAGGAGGTAGACTGCAACAGGCCTGTTAGCCCATACTAGGCAGGTCCATCATAATCCATCCCACTAATAGAATATTTGCTCAGCCCACTTTTCAATGCTACCCAAGAAATAAGCTCTGATAATTTTATTAACTCATGTGCAAGTCCCACTCAAATCCAGCCCCTCTTACTCATGAATTTTACCAAAATAAATTTGAAACTACCAAATTTCCTAGCTTCAATAACCCTACTAGGTAGACTGTTCCACTCATCCACTACCCTATTTCCAAACCAATACGTTCCTATATCCTTTCTAAATCTAAACTTGTCCAATTTGAATCCGTTATTGTGGGTTCTCTCTTGATGAGATATCCTCAAGACCTTATTTATATCCCCTTTGTTAATACCCATTTTACAGTTGTATACCTCGATCATGTCTTCCCTGATTCTTCGTCTTACAAGTGAATGTAATTTTAGGGTCTTCAATCTTTCTTCATACGGAAGATTTCTAATGCTATGTATTAATTTAGTCATTCTACGCTGAATTTTTTCTAACGAATTTATTTCCATTTAGTAATATAGAGACCAGAACTGAGCTAATGATGTAGAAAGCTGTAATATAACCTCCGGACTTCTGTTGCTTACACTTCTTGATATAAATCCCAGTAATCTGTTTGCCTTATTACGTACGCTTAGGCAATGCTGTCTGGATTTAAGGTTGCTGCTTACTATAACCCCCAAGTCCTTTTCGCAATATGTATGGCTAAGTTCTACGTTATTTAACTTATAACTGCTTAGGTTATGGACACTCCCGAGCTTCAGAACCTTGCATTTATCTACATTGAACTGCATCTGCCCCTTTTCTGACCAGGAATTGAGTTTGTCTAAATCCTCCTGAAGTTCCCTGACATCTACGTTTTAATCAATTGTCCTACCTATCTTCGTGTCATCGGCGAATTTGCTCATATCTCTAGTAATTCCCTCATCAAGGTCATTGATATATATTATAAACAACAACGGGTTTAAGACTGATCCCTGTGGAACGCCACTTGTTACAGATCCCCATTCAGATTTAACCCCATTTATGCACACACTCTGCTTCCTATTGGTCAGCCATGACTCGATCCATGACAGCACTTTTCCCCCAATACCATGAGCTGCCACTTTCTTTAATAGTCTCTGGTGCGGTACTCTATCAAGAACCTTGCTTAAGTCTAAATAAACAATATAGACTTCTTTATCGTGATCAACAGCCTCAAAAGCTTTACTGAAAAAGGTTAGTAAATTAGTTAGACAAGAACGGCCCCTAATGAATCCATGCTGAGAATCATTAATCAAATTATGCTTATCAGGATGGCTTCTTATAATATCTGCTATAATTGACTCTAATAATTTGGCTACAATTGATGTCAGGTTTATTGGGCGGAAATTTGATGGTAGTGACTTGTCCCATGCTTTAAAAAATAGGAATTAATAAGTTGAGGAAGCCTAGGGAACAAATGGATTTGACAGTTAAAAAATAGGAGAGGAGAGTTATTAAATGGAGAGTTAGAGGTATCAGGGAGATGGAGGGAATATTTTTAGGAGTTGTTAAATGTTGATTAAGACAGGAAAGCTGTGATTTTGTGTATAGGGCAAGGAGGAATAACATCCTGTAGGATTGTGGAAGAGCCAGTTGTGAGTGTGGGGGAAGTTCGTGAGGTAGTGGGTAGAATGAAAGGGGGTAAGGCAGCTGGGATTGATGGGATAAAGATTGAAATGTTAAAAGCAGGTGGGGATATAATTTTGGAGCGGTTGGTGCTATTATTTATTAAATGTATGGAAGAGGGTAAGGTACCTAGGGATTGGCAGAGAGCTTGTATTCTTCCTTTGTATAAAGGCAAAGGGGACAAAAGAGAGTGCAAAAATTATAGGGAAATAAGTCTGTGTAGTGTACCTGGTAGAGTGTATGTTAGAGTTTTTATTGAAAGAATTAAGAGTAAGACAGAGGCCAGGATAACAGATGAACAAGGGGGCTTTAGGAAAGGGTGTGTAGACCAAGTGTTTACTGTGAAACACATAGGTGAACAGTATTTGGATAAGGGTAAAGAGGTTTTTGTGGCATTTATGGATTTGGAAAAGGCGTATGATAGGGTGGATAGGGGGGGCAATGTGGCAGATGTTGCAGGTGTATGGAATAGGAGGTAGGTTACTGAAAGCAGTGAAGAGTTTTTATGAGGATAGTGAGGCTCAGGTTAGAGTGTTTAGGAGGGAGGGGACTATTTTCCAGTAAAAGTGGGCCTTAGACAAGGATGTGTGATGTGACCGTGGTTGTTCAGTATATTTATAGATGGGGTTGTAAGAGAAGTGAATGCAAGGGTCTTGGCAAGAGGTGTTGGGTTAAAAGATAAAGAATCAAATACAAAGTGGGAGTTGTCACAGTTGCTTTTTGGTGATGACACTGTGCTTTTGGGAGATTCTGAAGAGAAGTTGCAGAGGTTGGTGGATGAATTTGGTAGGGTATGTAAAAGAAGAAAATTGAAAATGAATATAGGAAAGAGTAAGGTGATGAGGATAACAAAAAGATTAGGTGACGAAAGATTGGATATCAGATTGGAGGGAGAGAGTATGGAGGAGGTGAGTGTATTCAGATATTTGGGAGTGGACATGTCAGCAGATGAGGGAAAAAGGGTGAGTGGAGCACTTCGGAGTCTGTGGAGACAAAGAACTTTGTCCATGGAAGTAAAGAGGGGAATGTATGAGAGTATAGTTATACCAACACTCTTATATGGGTGTGAAGCATGGGTGATGAATGTTGCAACGAGGAGAAGGCTGGAGGCAGTGGAGATGTCATGCCTGAGGTCAATATGTGGTGTGAATATAATGCAGAGAATTCGGAGTTTGGAAATTAGGAGGAGGTGCGGGATTACCAAAACTGTTATCCAGAGAGCTGAGGAGGGGTTGTTGAGGTGGTTCGGACATGTAGAGAGAATGGAAAGAGACAGAATGACTTCGAGAGTGTATAAATCTGTAATGGAGGGAAGGCGTGGTAGGGGTCGGCCTAGGAAAGGTTGGAGGGAGGGGATAAAGGAGGTTTTGTGTACGAGGGATTTGAACTTCCAGCAAGCATGCGTGAGCGTATTTGATAGGAGTGAATGGAGACAAATGGTTTTTAAAACTTGACGTGCTGTTGAGTGTGAGCAAAGTAACATTTATGAAAGGATTCAGGGAAACCAGCAGGCCGGACTTGAGTCCTGGATATGGGAAGTACAGTGTCTGCACTCTGAAGGAGGGGTGTTAATGTTGCAGTTTTATAACTGTAGTGATGGAGTGAAGGATGATGAAAGTTTTTCTTTTTCGGGCCACCCTGCCCTGGTGGGAATCTGCCGATGTGTTAATAAAAATAAAAATAACATTAGCCATCTTCCACATATCAGGCACTACACCTGTTTGAAGAGATAAATTAAAAATATTAGTTAATGTTTCACAGAGTTCCATTTTGCATTCCTTAAGAACCCTTGCAAAAAGCTCATCAGGACCCGGCGATTTATTTTTTTTCAGTCGGTCTAGTTGTTTCATAACCATTTCGCTAGTGACTGTGATATTACATAATTTATCTTCTTCAGGGCCACTATAAAAATTAATTACTGGGATATTATTAGTGTTTTCCTGCGTGAAAACCGAGAGAAAATAATTATTAAAAATAGAGCACATATCATTCTCCTTGTCAGTAAGATGCCCAAAACCTGGAAAAAACGTTTGGGGTTAGTTTTTGAATCCCTAGCAACTTTAATTTCATTGTCGTGTTTAGCTTTTATTATTCCCTTTTTTACGTCCCACTTAATGTCAGTATACTGATTTATAGGATTACCCTCACCTCTTTTGATGCGCCTATAAATTCCTTTCTTCTGCCCTAAAAGATATTTGAGCCTATTATTCATCCATTTTGGGTCATTTTCACTTGATCTATTTTCTTTATATGGGATAAATGTTCTTTGGGCAGCCTGTATAGTGTTAAGAAAGCTGTCATAATGATAGGTCTCTTCGTTACCCCAGTCCACAGATGATAAGTGTTCTCTAAGGCCATTGTAATCTGCTAAGCGAAAATCTGGGACCATTTCAGAATTATCCCTACTATCATACATCCATTCAATGCTAAAGATAATTGATTTGTGGTCGCTTGTGCCGAGTTCCTCTGCAATTTCTAAATTATTAACAAGGGATTCCTTGTTTGCCAGAACCAAGTCAAGTATGTTATTTCCCCTTGTAGGTTCTGTCACAAACTGGTTCAAAAAGCAATCCTGAACTACTTCTAAAAAGTCGTTAGATTCTAAATTCCCAGTCAAGAAATTCCAATTAATTTTACTAAAGTTAAAGTCCCCTAGAATTACTACGTTTTCGTGCCTTGTGGCTTTAACAATTTCCTCCCAAAGTAATCTCCCTTGTTCCCTATCTAAGTTTGGAGGACGGTATATCACGCCTAAAATCAATTTTTCATACCCCTCTGAAAATTCTATCCAAACAGACTGTATGTATGATTTCAGACTTTATGCCCGTTTTTATGCAACAATTTAAATAATCACGGACATAGAGTGCCACCCCACCCCCCCTTCCCGATACTTTTGTCTACTTGGAACAATTTAAAAACCCTGAATGTGACATTCAGCAGGCATGTCCCGATTTTTCATATTAAACCACGTCTCAGTTATTGCAAAAACATCAATATTACCCACATTTGCAACTAATCTCAATCTTATTCCTAGTACTACGATTATTAGTTTAAAAAATATTTAGAAAACCTCCCTTCTCTTTTCTCTTCCTGCAGATTTCTGTTCTTCCACTATACCTGTTACTGTCCATGTTATTATTAAAATTCATAATATCAAGGCCTAAGTCAATATATACAGACTAATTATTTTCCATTTCTAAACCCATACCCCTAACTAATCCTAGTTTAAAGTCCTAACAACACCCTCAACTGAGCTAGCAAGAAAACCCACACCTGCCCTAGATAAGTGAACCCCATGCTTGGCGTACATGTCATTTCTACCGTAGAAGTGGTCCCAGTTGTCAATGAATGGTACTGCATTATCCTTACAGTGTTTGTCCAGCCAACAATTAATACCAATTGCTCTGGACAACCATTCATTTCCAACACCCATTCTTGGCAAAATGCCACATATAACATGGCGCCCCCCTCCTTCGTTGTCAATGAATGGTACTGCATTATCCTTACAGTGTTTGTCCAGCCAACAATTAATATCAATTGCTCTGGACAACCATTCATTTCCAACACCCCTTCTTGGCAAAATGCCACATATAACATGGCCCCCCTCCCTTCTTCCCAAATCCTCACTTCTACGCTTGCCAACATCATTGCCTCCAGCATTGATGCAGATAATGGGATTGATCCCATTACCATTCATGATGTCAAGCTGGCTAACAATATCCTCCATCCCAGCCCCAGGAAAGCAAACCCTCTGTCTCCTACTCCTATCCTTCAAAGAGAAGGCCCTATCCATATATCTTACCTGGCTATCCCAAACAACAATATTTTTACCTTCCTTGGTGTCATTCCTCGTGACGTTTCAGAAGTCGACTCACATTCATCTGGTAACACGGAGAATGGGTTCGATGTTTCCACAACAGTTTCCTGGATCTTCGTTGATTCTACCTCTCCATCCGTCCTCTTGATCCTTAACTTTGTCCCATGCATTCCAGCCACTGACCAGGTTCCTATTTGGCTTGAGGATTCTCAACATGAGGATTACTACGAATCCTCTTTTTTTCCTCAGTCAGTAGCTGTAGCTTAGCCGCCCTCAGTTCTTCCTTTAGCTGCTAGTAGAGCTGCTCAGATTCACAGAGAGCACACAAGACACGTCTTCACAGAGCTAAGTACAGGTCACCACTCAGTTGACACATTGGTGAGGTAGCAACAGGTGACACACTGGAGAGGTAGCAGCAGATGACACATTGGAGAGCTAGCAACAGTTGACACATTGGTGAGGTAACAACACTTGACACATTGGGGAGGTAGCAACAGTTGACACATTGGTGAGGTAGCAACAGATGATACACTGGAGAGGTAGCAGCAGATGACACACTGGAGAGGTAGTGGCAGATGACACGCTGGAGAGCTAGCAGCAGGTGACACGCTGGAGAGGTAGCAGCAGATGAAACACTGGGGAGGTAGCAGCAGATGACACACTGGAGAGGTAGCAGCAGGTGACACACTGGGGAGGTAGCAGCAGGTGGCACTCTTTAGAGGTAGCAGTAGGTGACACGCTGGAGAGGTTGCAGCAGATGACACATTGGAGAATTAGCAGCAGATGACACACTGAGGAGCTAGCAGCAGGTGACACACTGGAGAGGTAGCAGCAGGTGACTCACTGGGGAGGTAGCAGCAGGTGACACACTGGAAAGGTAGCAGCAGGTGACACACTGGAGAGGTAGCAGCAGGTGACACACTGGAGATATAGCAGCAGGTGACACACTGGAGAGGTAGCAGCAGGTGACACACTGGAGGTATAGCAGCAGTTGACACACTGGAGAGGTAGCAGCAGGTGACACACTGGAGATATAGCAGCAGTTGACACACTGGAGAGGTAGCAGCAGGTGACACACTGGAGATATAGCAGCAGTTGACACACTGGAGAGGTAGCAGCAGGCGACACACATTTCAACAGCTGACATAATACGTATACATAAAGTCTCCAGATGACACGAATTTCATATCTATTAACATGCGGTGAAACATGTCAAATGAAAAGTTTTATTATGGAAAAAATGTTAACTATTGATATGTAATAATGTATCACACAAAATTCTTTGTGTTTTTTTAGTTGTAAGGCAGTGTAAATAAAAGTAATACAAATAATGACAATGGGTTTTTTATTGACTTAGTTTACTGGTCTACAATATATCAGTTTAAGAAATTTTTATCAGTTTAAAATTAACATCACAACAATAAATAAGATGAATGTTCTTCATGCTGGAATCCAGTTTCTGGAAAAACGCAGGGATGTGCGTGAGGTCAGCACACCGCTAAATACGATGCTGATGGTAGCAAATAGACAAAGGTACAATGAGAAGTATTTATTGTCACTAATAGGTAAGGGAAGGTCTGCGTAGGAATGAGTTAATGTTTCCTTTTACAGCTTAACCGAATCTTAGGAAATTTCTGTGTGTCTTCCTCACGGGGCTCAGCATCAATATGGACTCACTATACTCAGAGGAAGATGATGCTGGATATTCGGCAGTTTTGTCCCGCTTTCCAAATCTTAAGAAGTCTCTGCTATAGAGGGGGAATCCTTGGTTATACCTGGGAGTGTTTACATCCTGGGAAACTTTAGACGAAGCTATGTTGATTATCCCTTCTTGAGGGCGGCTGTGTCTGGCCCAGGCGGAAGGGCTGTGAGATGGTAGTGAAACATACTTGCTGGAAGCACGTCTCTTCATGCGGTGAAAATTTATTTCCCCAGATTCAGAAGACGTGATGTTGTGGGCTGAAGAAACATCTCGCTCAGTCATGGAATGTACTGGTATAGAGGAGTGGGTGGAGGAGCCCTTACAGGTCTCTGGCTCTTCAATGTAGAAGTACCAGTACACAGAGTTGAGCTGCCGATCCACAGATCGACCGAACCTAAGAGAGACACATGCTGTCAGTATAAGAAATATATTTTTAACACAACGGTTATTTCTCTCATAGACAGAATGACTCTAAAATGGAAATATAAATTATATTTCTTCATTTTCGCATTTATATAAACTATTTAATTAGCCTTCGTTGGTAGTCATTGTTTTTAAGAGTTAATTTCATAGTTGTCCCTATAATTTGGCCCTCATTGAAAAAATTGTGAATGGAAATAGACCTAGACAGCAGCTCAGGCTGGTTAGAATTGATCAGGAGTAGACGTGAGAAGCTGCTCCACCTCGATAATAAAACCCAGCAGGAGACTGTAGCTGTGCCGATGTAAAATTAGCAGGTAATTCCAATAGCAACCGTCCTTAACAATGTTCTTCTAATCATGCACTCATCACTTCCCTCGTTCCCACTTACCATTGTCTCAAGATGCACTCTTTCCCAAGTGTAATTATTCCTATGTAACTCATCCCCACACATAGAACTGCTTTATTACACCAGCTTTAAGTTTCACTTTTTATCTTACCTCCAAGTGATATTTTTTATTATTAAAATATCCATCCAAGTTTAGTGCTTTCTTTTCAATATAATGACGATGATGATGATGATGATGATAATAATAATAATAATAATAATAATAATAATAATAATAATAATAATAATAATAATAATAATAATAATAATAATAATAATAATAATAATAATAATAATAATAATAATAATAATAATAATTATATAATAATAATTAAAAAATATATAATAAAAACATTAACAATAATATATTTCATGATGTACTCACTCCATGATGTACTCACTCCATGATGTACTCACTCCATGATGCACTCAATCCATGATGTATTCACTCCATGATGTATTCACTCCATGATGCACTCACTCCATGATGTATTCACTCCATGATGCACTCACTGAATGATGTACTCACTCCATGATGTACTCACTCCATGATGCACTCACTCCATGATGTACTCACTCCATGATGCACTCACTCCGTGATGTACTCACTCCATGATGTACTCACTCCATGATGTACTCACTCCATGATGCACTCACTCCATGATGCACTCACTCCATGATGCACTCACTCCATGATGCACTCACTCCATGAGGCACTCATCACAACACACACTCATCGGTATATGCACTCACTCCATGATGTACTCACTCCATGATGTATTCATTCCATGATGCACTCACTCCATGATGCACTCACTCCATGATGCACTCACTCCATGATGCACTCACTCCATGAGGCACTCATCACAACACACACTCATCGGTATATGCACTCACTCCATGATGTACTCACTCCATGATGCACTCACTCCATGATGTACTCACTCCATGATGCACTCATTCCATGAGGCACTCATCACAACACACACTCATCGGTATATGCACTCACTCCATGATGTACTCACTCCATGATGCACTCACTCCACGATGCACTCACTCCACGATGCACTCACTCCATGATGCACTCACTCCATGATGCACTCACTCCACGATGCACTCACTCCATGATGCACTCACTCCATGAGGCACTCATCACAACACACACTCATCGGTATATGCACTCACTCCATGATGTACTCACTCCATGATGCACTCACTCCATGATGCACTCATTCCATGAGGCACTCATCACAACACACACTCATCGGTATATGCACTCACTCCATGATGCACTCAATCCATGATGCACTCACTCCATGAGGCACTCACTCCATGATGCACTCACTCCATGAGGCACTCACTCCATGAGGCACTCATCACAACACACACTCATCGGTATATGCACTCACTCCATGATGTACTCACTCCATGATGCACTCACTCCACGATGCACTCACTCCACGATGCACTCACTCCATGATGCACTCACTCCATGATGCACTCACTCCACGATGCACTCACTCCATGATGCACTCACTCCATGAGGCACTCATCACAACACACACTCATCGGTATATGCACTCACTCCATGATGTACTCACTCCATGATGCACTCACTCCATGATGCACTCATTCCATGAGGCACTCATCACAACACACACTCATCGGTATATGCACTCACTCCATGATGTACTCACTCCATGATGCACTCACTCCATGATGCACTCACTCCATGAGGCACTCACTCCATGAGGCACTCATCACAACACACACTCATCGGTATATGCACTCACTCCATGATGTACTCACTCCATGATGCACTCACTCCATGATGCACTCACTCCATGAGGCACTCATCACAACACACACTCATCGGTATATGCACTCACTCCATGATGCACTCAATCCATGATGCACTCACTCCATGAGGCACTCACTCCATGATGCACTCACCCATGAGGCACTCACTCCATGATGTACCACCCATGATGCACTCACTCCATGATGCACTCACTCCATGAGGCACTCATCACAACACACACTCATCGGTATATGCACTCACTCCATGATGCACTCAATCCATGATGCACTCACTCCATGAGGCACTCACTCCATGATGCACTCATCACAACACACACTCATCGGTATATGCACTCACTCCATGATGTACTCACTCCATGATGCACTCACTCCATGATGCACTCACTCCATGAGGCACTCATCACAACACACACTCATCGGTATATGCACTCACTCCATGATGCACTCACTCCATGATGCACTCACTCCATGAGGCACTCATCACAACACACACTCATCGGTATATGCACTCACTCCATGATGCACTCAATCCATGATGCACTCACTCCATGATGCACTCACTCCATGATGCACTCACTCCATGAGGCACTCATCACAACACACACTCATCCTTCAAATCTTTTAATCAAACACATATGCACTTGCTCTGACCTTTCCCCTAATTAAACCTTTATAATTCCGTCTCATTATCTCCTCATTAATTTATTATATATTTTCACGTTATCAGTTCTATTTACATTTTATTACTTCTACTTTACTGCACAGATTATTCTCAGTAAAGGAAAACTATTATAAATTTATAGATGGTACAAATGAATTTTGTACTTTATTTTAGTTATTTCGGTCTGGATACAAATTTGTTCTTAATCTAAAATGATAATAAAATATCAGATATAATATCTTTGATGTTATAATATTATTTTTTGAAATTATATATATTTTTTTCATTTGAGCTGATATTTTATGTTGAGTTTATATTTCTGAAATTATATATTTCGTTTAAGTTTAAAAATTATATGTACGTAATATTTTATCAAAGCATCCATGTAAAGAATCAGACGTTGTAAGCAGAGTGATCGGTGTTTTCCTCCCATCGTGTAGGGAATATGCTGAGGGATTAAAGTATTTTTGTTATTGACTAAGCCTCTTCACGGGAGATATACACCGAAGTGTATTATTCTCTCACAGTAGATCTCCTGGGAGTTTATTCCATAACCTTGTGTAGTATGATTTATGGTTTTTATACACTGAGAGATCAGATGAGTAAGACACACTTGACCAAATATAAGTGGGCGAAATATCAAGAAACCTTCACTCATACATTTCTGAAGACGAATACGCTAGCAAAACGGAGGACTTTAATAAGGTCTGTGTTTCACGCAGAAACTACAGTCACTTGATCATTTACAAGAGCTCACGACTCAGAGAAGAAGACAAGGTGAGGATCCTGGAATCTTCACTCATCATCATATCATTCAACATCAACCTAAACAACGGCTTCTATAACATAGCTGATCCTCTTGTTAGGCTTCAAGATCGATATCCCACATAGTAACAGAATGGACAAGTGCAGTAGGCTTACTGACCCATGTTACTCAGGTCTTTCAAATTCAACTATCTTCAATCACTCATAAGCTGACATACCACCTCACGACGCTCATCAAGGGTTCTCTGTTTGTGACTTAAGCTCACTGCTTGTGTGATACTTTGTTGATAAGGATTCTCGTTACACTGCATTTGTCTGTTTCCAAGTAAGATTGAATGTGAGAGGAGAAGGAAGATAAGAGTCTGGGAGGGATGGTATAAGAGACAGTTAGGTCTCATCTAGTCAGGTATCCTGCTACTCTAAGAATTTACCCATCATTCAGTTCTTCAGCAGATCAAGCTGGCACTCACTATAATTAAACGAGGCATTCGTAGAGGCTGGCGCTCAGTATAAATAATGGAATCCTAACAATAGTTCTGGAACTATTGTTGAAAGTTCATTTGTTTGTAAATCACCATAATTATATTAATTTTAGTGAAATTATTATTAGTTATGATAATAATAATTGTTTTAGTCGTAAGAATCAAAGCTAAGATATTCCTTTTCCAATAAATATCTGTAAACCTTGTATTATATATTGGAATAATTTTCTTCCATTTCTGCAGCTGATGAAGTATCCAGGAGGAGTAGTGAAAGGGTAGACAGTCGTCTTCAATGTTAATTTAATTTCACCAATAAAGACAGAATTAGAGGAAGGTAATGAGACTGTAGATAGTTCTTATTATCAGATTTTCCAATTTACATTGTCGCATCGTCTCCTGTCTACTCTTCTAATGTACTCGCAAATTCTCCTATTTTCTCTCCTCAAACATCTGTCGATTATTTTTATAATCAAAGAAAGCGCTAAACCGACAAGGGTCATACAGCGCTGCGGGGTAGAAAATAGTGCTGGGGTTATAAACTGTTAGGTGGAGAGGGGATCAGAGGTGAGGGGAGAAAAGGGGTGGAAGGGACGCTAAGGGCTATGTGTCAAATTTCGTATAGTAAAGTAGTTGCTGACTAAGAGTCAAAAAGTGATTGTAAGTCAAAGGCAGGACCGTCTGCAAGAAGGGAATATAAGGTAAGAGTCGTAGGACGGTGGCGTCATTGGAGGTAAATCCTGCGAGCTCGCTGGTACACCGGACAATCCACAAGAAAGTGAAGAACCGAAAGAGGGACCTGACAAACCTCACAGAGTGTAATAGGTCTGGTCTGGACAGGTCTGGAGAAAGTTCCGGGGGTCAACGCCCCCGCGGCCCGGTCTGTGATCAGGCCTCATGGTGGATCAGAGCCTGATCAACCAGGCTGTTACTGCTGGCCGCACGCAGTCCGACGTACGAACCACAGCCCGGCTGGTCAGGTACTGACTTTAGGTGCTTGTCCAGTGCCTGCTTGAAGACAGCCAGGGGTCTATTGATAATCATCCTTATGTACGCTGGGAGCCAGTTGAACAGTCTTGGGCCCCTGACACTTATTGTGTTGTCTCTCAACGTGCTAGTGGCACCCCTGCTTTTCATTGGGGGGATGTTACATCGTCTGCCGAGTCTTTTGCTTTCGTAAGGAGTGACTCTCGAGTGCAAGTTTGGTACTAATCCCTCTAGGATTTTCCAAGTGTATTTAATAATGTATCTCTCCCGCCTGCATTCTAGGGAGTACAGGTTTAGAAACTTCAAGCGTTCCCAGTTATTGAGGTGGTTTATTGCAGTTATGCGTGCTGTGAAGGTTCTCTGCACATTTTCTAGTTCAGCAATATCACCTGCCTTGAAAGGTGCAGTTAGTGTGCAGCAATATTCCAACCTAGATAGAACAAGCGACCTGAAAAGTGTCATCATGGGCTTGGCATCCCTGGTTTTGAAGATTCGCATTATCCATCCTGTCATTTTTGTAGCAAATGCGATTGCTACAGTTTTATGGTCCTTGAAGATGAGATCCTCTGACATGATCACTCCCAGGTCTTTGACATTAGTTTTTTGCTCTATTGTGTGGTTGGAATTTGTTTTATACTCCGATGAAATTTTAATTTCCTCACGTTTTCCATATCATTAAACTTCATATTGTTTTCTGCAGCACATTTAAAGATTTGGTGGGTGTCGTTCCATGAGATACCCATGGGTGTGGTGAGTATGGTCGATGCGGAGACGGGAGAGTGCGGTCTCCTGAGTACGGTAACGATGGTAAGAAGATGGCCACAAACCTAAAAGCGGTTTAATAGAGTGCAATTTGTTATGGTGCATGTCCGACCACCGTTGTTGCCAACGGCTGCGAAGACGGGCAGAGATGACTGGAAAATAATCTCTTAACGGAATACCCTATAGGAAACCGGAAGATCATGCACCGCTGACCGCGCCGCATCCGCTTGTTCATTTCCCTGCACAACAACGTGTCCCAAGACCCAACAGAAAATGTCGTCTTTGTTTTTGCTAGCCATATGGCGCAACCATAGTTGAATATGAAGGACTAATGGTTGAGGAGAATCAAACTGTTTAATGGCTTGTAAAGCACTGAGGGAATCTGAAATTATTACAAACGTCGGAGGATACATATATGTAATACGAAGAAGTGCTATGAGGATAGCGTAGAAATCGGCAGTAAAAATACTAGCCGAGGCTAACAAATGACGTCGGACAACATTGTCAGGGAACACCGTCAGAAAATTTAGAACTATCTGTATAAACAACGACGGTATGAGCATGCGACCGTAAGTGATCAAGAAAAAGAAAACGAGAAGCAGTCGTAGGTAAGAGAGCTTTGGAGCGGCAGTAGGGGAGAACAGACACGAACCTTCGGAACCTCCCAAGGGGAAAGGGAAAAGGCAGACGCTAAATGAACATACAAGGGAGGTAACTGGATAAAGGACCGGAGTGAGTAAAGATGAAGATAAAACGGTTGGAGTAAGAAGGGGCATCAAACAAATAATGGACTTTTACTAACGTCTGAGACCAACGTATACGTAGACGGAACACGAAGGTCATGGCGCGGACAAAGTAACGAAGACAATGAGCATCACGACGATCAGCTAAGGAAGGAACATTCGCCTCAGCATTCTAGGCTTTCAACAGGGGATGAACGAAAGGCACCAAGGCATAAACGTAGACTCTGATGATTAAGGGGTTCTAACTTAGAAATAGGGGGAGAAGATGCAGAATGGACTTGGTCTCCATAATCCAGCTTGGACAAGACTAGGGTGGAATGCAAACGGAGGAGTCAGGCGATCTGCTTCCCATGAACGATGCGCAAGAAGGCCAAGAAAATTGACCGTATCACATTCTGGAATATGCATCCTGAAGGGAGGCTGCTGCCAGGTGACAGTCAGCACCTGCGTAAGCTTTAGCGAAGTCATCTACATAAAGTGACGACCAAATATGCGATGGAAGAAAGGAAGGTAGGTCATTTATAGCTAAGAGTAAAAGGGTAGTGCTGAGGACACTACCTTGTGGGACTCCCTCGGCTTGAGCAAAGTCTGAGGAAAGTGAGGCGCCAACACAGACACAAAAATGTCTGTCAGATAAGAAAGCAGCAAGGAAGGTTGGTAGATTACCTCGAAGGCCTAAAAAGTGGGCTTGGGCTAAAATGTTATACCTCCAAGTGGTGTCATATGCCTTCTCAAGATCAGAAAAGACTACTAAGACGGAGTGTTTGTTAGCAAAGGCATTTCGCACATACGTATCTAAGTGGAGCAAGGGGTCCAAAGTAGAGCGGCCCTTGCGAAAGCCATATTGGTGAGGAGAAAGACAATTGTGAGTCTCCAAATACCATATCAAACGTCTATTCACCAATCGTTCCATCACCTTACAGACCACACTGGTCAGAGCATTGGGACGATAGTGAGAGGTATAAAGCTCCCAGATGCCTGGTTTGCGAAACGGTAGGACAATGGCAGATTTCCATTGTTGAGGGAAAACCCCTCACGTCCAAATAAGATCGAAAAGACGCAAAAGGACTATAAGGCCTGTAGAATGCAGATGTTGTAGCATACTGATATGAATATCGTCAGGCCCAGCTGCCGATGACTGGCAAGCAGAAAGCGTGGACTCTAGCTTTAGGAGAGTGAAGGTACATTATGCAGCTCTATTCCATTAGAAGAGAAATCCAAGGGCAATTGCTCCTTGGCAGACTTAGACGCGAGAAATGAAGGACAGAGGTGAAGCCCTTGGGAGACTCGAACAAGATAGTTCCCAATTTCCGTGGCAACTTCAAGGGGTTCCGCAACACTAACACCAGCAACCCGCAAAACAGGAGCTGGGTCCGGAGCGTTCTTGCCACACAACTTCCATACTTTCTTCCAAACCGCACACATAGGGGAAGTTGAGGTAATGGTAGACACATAGTCTTGCCCCAAGTGCGTTTAGAGACGCGTATGACGCGATGAGCGACTGCGCTTACCTGGTTAAAATCCAAGAGACAATCCGTGGTCTGATTATACCGATAACGGCCCCACGCAGCGCATTTCAAACACATCTCACGGGCACATGCAGGAGACCACCAAGGCACACATGTCTACAAATGTCTGCCTGAGGTTTGAGGAATAGAACGTGATGCTGTAGTCAAAACTAAGGTCGAAAACTGGTGTACCAGCTCTTCAATAGAGGACGAAGAAGGGTCCTCACAAAAAGCGGTAAGATGAGAGAATAAGTCCCAATTTGCTCGTCCAAATTGCCAACGAGGGCTACGAGGAGGTCGGGAATATGTAGTAGAAGTAAGAAGAATGGGAAAGTGATCACTGTTGTGCAAATCTGGGAGAACAGACCAAGCGTAATCAAGTGCGATTGACGAGGAACACATAGAAAGATCAATGCAAGAGAGAGACTGAGTGCGAGAGTAAAAATGGGTGGAAGAACCCGTATTCAAACCATGAAGAGGATGAGAAGTGAGAAGAGTTTTCAACTGATCACCACGAGAGTCACAGTGGGACCCTCCCCAAAGATGATGGTGAGCGTTAAAATGACCTAACAAGATGGGCGGCGGTAGAGAAGAGATCAAGAGCACAATATCCGAGAAACATAATCCACGGGAAGGGGAGAGATATAGAGAGCAAACTGTATACCATCTTTGCAAATAAATACGAGCTGCAGTATAATGCAGCAGAGAACGAACAAAGACCTGTTGATACATTATACCAACGCGCACAAGAAGCGCACTCTCATTAAATGATTTATCAGGAAAGGGATCAGAAGAATGCAACAGCACACAGCCCGAAATGGGACGAATAACAGCTGAACGAATTTTGGGCTCTTGTAACCCAACACATACTGGGAAAAACTGGGAGAGCAACACCTGGAGCTCTCCTCGATTACCCCTGAGGCTACGAATATTCCATTGTAAATAAGTCATTATTTACAAAGACGGGTATGCCAACAATAAGAAGTGATAAAATCTATAGACTATTAGGGTCAGGGAAGTCAATGTGTGGAGGGAACGGTAAGCTTGTAAGCAAGGAGGAATCAGAATACTGTGAAGGAAAAGATTGCTGCGAGTGTCGTGAAAAATAAGAAGGGGTAGAAGGAGGCGTGTCGGTATCCATCGAGGGTTTCGTCTCCGCAATACAGTTGGAGATAGCGTCATGTATCTCAGCGGATAAGGAAGATGCCGATGCCATGATTTCAGGGACAGGTGAGGTAGAGCAAGTTGAGATCGGGAAGACTATGGAGGGAACCAAAGAGGTCTGAGAGGGGAGGGGAGTATGAACCTGGAGAGATGTGCTGGTGGGGGCATAAGTCCTGCGGTGGAACAGGAGAGGAAGGAGGCTGAAAGGTAACTGGGGAAGAAGACTGGGGAGAAACAGGAGAAGAGGGGACCACATGAGGGGGTGAGCCTCCACCTCCATGTGAGAGTTAGAAAGGGGGTGAGAACGAGGCACTGAGGCCGAAAAGGAAAACTGTTGGGGAATTGTAAGTACAGGAGGAATGCAAAGAGACTTAGGCTTATGAGACAGGTTCAGCTTCGCAGAAGATGAAGAAGATGCAGGCGTGTGAGGTCTTGCAGACTGAGAAAGTAGTGGGCGAGAAGAAGTAGTGGTAGAAGTATGCAAGAAGGTTGGGGTTTCAGAGGGTAAAACTACAAAAGAATTAGAGACGGGGGTGACCCCGAAAGACACAACACCGGAGGAGTTGGTAGGCGTGGGGACCGCCAAGTTTGGAGGTATCCTAGCTACTCGTGAATAAGGGATACGAGGAAGATTCCCCTGAAGCCGGAGCCGAGAGACAGTAATAGCATAAGTAAGGCCTTTGCCCTCCCTAAGACAACGGATTTCTCGTTCATTATGATAGACCTGACAATGGCGGGAAAAAGAAGGATGAGGTTGATTGTAATTGAGACAAGTGGGGGCAAGACTGCAAGATGTATCAGTATGATCTGCGGCACTGCAGACCGGGCACTATGCTGCAGATCTGCAATATTTAGTGGGACGTCCAAAGCACCAATTTCAACACTGATGGGAAGTAGGGATCACTTAACGGACCTCTAGGCGATGGCCCGCGATGTAAACGGAGGATGGGCGTTAACGTCAGTCGAAGGTTAAGTGGGCGATGTTACTGGGAAAGCGCCTCCACCCACAAGTGGGTAGGACATATGTATCAACTTTGAGAATAGGAAGGTCCTGAAGGGTTAATTGCTCCAAAATATTATCACCGCAAGACGGAAAATCACTCTGTACAATGGTATGCGGTAAAACCACCGTACCACTGCAAGAATTGAGAGTAGCGTGCTTGTGAACTGTGATTGGAATATTATCTATGGAAGTAATATGGGAAAGATCATGAGCTTGTTCTGCATTCTGAACTGTAACAATGTGTGCACTGCTTCGAAGAGTGTGAAAAGATGTATTTTGGCCAACGTGCCATAAAAGATTTTTACCAATACTATGGTCAGAAAGATAATCAGTTGATGTCGATTGTAGGGAAAAGAATTTAGTCCACTGCATACTTGTAAATATGGTGCGTAAACCAGCGCTCCGGGATAGCAACCTCACATCTACTGAGGAAGGGGAATAAAGGAGGATGGGATAGGGAAGGGAGGATTGGGAGGTAATTAGGATCGGTCTGAGGAAGAAGACCAAAAGGTCCAATTCCTCAGACCAATAGCCTCTTCACCACTACAAGGAGCCCCCCTCCCCCGTCCCTTGATGAGGAAACACCT
This sequence comes from Cherax destructor, assembly GCA_009830355.1. NCBI lineage: Eukaryota > Metazoa > Arthropoda > Malacostraca > Decapoda > Parastacidae > Cherax > Cherax destructor. Next base: position 59,487 of record WNWK01004708.1, read on the forward strand.
TTCGAACTTCTCATTAACCTTACCCCCACATTTACTCTATCAACTTTGCATCATATTTATCTCGCAACTTCATCTCCTTTTTTTCTCTTTCATTTTCACCTCAAACACAAATTGTAATATCTCATATCAACCTTAAATTTTTCTTTTGCATTTTTTTGTTTCTCTCTAAAAATCTTACTTTCCTCTTACCTTAAGTAGTTTCTGTTGTTGTAGCCTTTTTTCGAAAACATCTGAATGATGCGGAACAAATCATCAACATCAATCCTAGCATGGCTTCCTGGTAGAAAAAATTGCTGTAATCTATTTTCAGACGAATCTATGGAGTCATCTTCCGTCCTTAATAAAGTGATGAGCTTTCTTGGTGGTCTGAGAGCAGCTACCAGGGGCGGGACTGAGGTGGCGAGGCAACGCAATATAATGATTGCTAGAAACATCCAAATTACTAGAACCATGATGCTCCACCTGAAGAAAAGAGAGTTAAATATGATGGTGATTCTGTAGATGTTACAAAATGTTCAGAATTGTTATATAATATTAAAGGTATATTTAAAGAAATATCACTTATTTTTTCCTTTCATTTCAATACACCAGTTGTCTCCCACCGAGGCAGATGATCTGAAAAAACAACTACATTTTTCTTCTTGTTACATTTAGTTATTTATACAGGAGAAGGGGGTTACTAGCAACTTGTTCCCGGCGTTTTAGTCGCTTCTAGCGACACTCATGGCTTACGAAGGAAGGATTTGGTTCCACTTCCATAAATATAATTTTACACTGACTGTATACGCAAATCGCCTGAGGTGATTGGATGTCGATTTATTAGTCTGAACAGTAGTTTCTCATTGGTTTTATGATTATGTGATAGAGTGGATGGTCTAATTAATAAATTATCACCTAACGAACGAAGGAACAGACTCACAGATAAGACCCACAAGTGGGTATGCGGGGAGAAGTGGGGACAGACGAAGAATAGTCGGTGAGAGGAATGTCTTGAGTCGTAGATAAAGAGCCAAGGCTAAACCCAGAAGCAAAGTATTGTGAAGTAGATGTTGACGACAATGTAGAAGGCACGAGAACACACTAAAACACACTGTGCTGGCTGAATCTTGAGCGGTGGGTGTGTCTTAATCTTGATGGTGACTGGTGGCTGGCGGTCGGCAGGAAGGCAGGATGGTGGGGACTGAGAAGATTGGCTGTTTCATGGTGATTGGTCATTTAAGAGACAATAGTTCATTGGGAGTTGTGACGATGTTTCACAACTTCCATGTTGTCGGTTCTGGATCCATTTGTGGGATTGTTGAATCTTGACCTAAGGATATTTTTGTCTTCTTTTTCTCAAGTTCTGGGTCTTCTATTGCTTGTTGTAAGGCTTTTAGTAGTCCTGGTAATGAGCAGGTGGTGTCAGGGCAGCAGGTAAACATTACTGTTTTTTTCGCAAGTTGTGTGTACAGTTTGGTCAGAAGCATCTCTTGATCGTGATGTGCAGTTATATAGAAGGTAATGCCGGTCCAGGAAGTGGCTTCTTGTTTCTCTTGTGTATCCATAATCTGGTCAGCAGATAGTGTAATTTCTGTCTTCTTGGTTGGTGGTTGGAGCGTTTGGGGCGAGGTCATTGATTGGTCCGTAGTAATTGAGGAGGAGGAAGGTGCTCCTGGTAAAAGTGAGGGTGTTAATTGGGTAAGTTCTGTGATGAGTGAAGGCAATGGTGGCATCTCATTGGTGGGATTTAAAGTCTCGTCACATGTAGGAGGTGATTTTGGTGGTGGTGGCGGAGCAGCTTGGGAGTGACTTGCTGGTGTAAAAACATTAACAAGATTTGAGATGGTTTTGAGAATGGCTGAAGAAGGTGGGGAATCAGGGAAATTAAACTCTGGCATGTTCTTCAACCTGAAGAGCTCAATGATGGTGGTGTTGAAGGTTCCAGGGAGAGCCTTGTTTTGCAAGTGGGTATACACCATGCAGTAGTAAATTTTGGTTGGGTCGCAGTCAGGTATGAAGTTAGTGGTGGAGGGTTAAGTAGCCTGGAGAATATTTGTGGTATCCGCCTGTAATTTGGCGATAGCAGCGTAAGTGGGAGATCTGGAAGATGACTTCTTCTGTGCTGCTTCTTGAGTCTTTTTCACAATGTCACGCCGTGTAGGACATTTTGCAGCAAGAGTGTGGTGGTTGCTCTTGCAATTCAGGTAAGTTGGTGTGCGAGGATCGGTGGTGGAGCAGGTCTTGAAATCGTGGCCTCAACCACAGGTCGTGCAGAACCTCGTGTCCTTAACGGGGCAGTCCTTATTGCTGTTCATATAAGAGTAGCAATACCAGCAGTGTTGGATATTGCTGTACCTTTCTGCTTCAATATGGCTGGAGCTTATGTAGTAATAATAGATGGCCAGACCCTCAGCCACAGCATGAGCATCCATGTTCACATAAGTAAAGGTGATTTTTAACATGGATGAAGCAGTAGGGATTTTGGTGATGCGCCTCCACTGTGGCCCAGGAGCTTTGGTCTTCAATGGAGGTCTTAAGGTCATCAGTAGGTTCCCTGTGTTTGGATATCTGAATTGCAACAAAGGTCTTCCTTTAGCAAGACAGTTTTAACTTTTGAAAGAGGACTTTTAACTGGATGAAGGAGATTCTGAACGCTGGAAAGAGCTTCTGAACTTATGGAAGGGAACCTGAGCTATTGTAAAAATATTTTCTCTAATGAATGTGGAAAATAACTGCAGTAAGTAGATTCTGGTCTGCTGGAATAAAACTATGAACTGCTGGAATAAATCTAAAAATTGTTAAGATTATGTATACTGCAATGCTGAGTCCCATCAGTTGAGCATAACCTGGAGTCACTTACACATTGGTGACACCCAGTTCTTCGGAGGCAGCTAGAAAAGTACTTACCTTTTCATGGTGTTGGTGGTAGTGTCGAAGAGGTGATTATTGCTGTGACTGGGAACAGGCTGGAGCGGGAATGAGTCCCCCGAATGAAGAGTGCTGGAGTAATACACTCTCCGTTTTACTTATTGTCTTATATATTCCTGCCTCCCACACACCATATTAACCGCTAACGACTCGTCAGAAAGGTGAGGAGGCATCTAGGGAACCCAGGGTTCTGGTAGGCTGCATCAACGCCCACACGTCTTACCAGCGTGGCTGGTAAGACGTGTGGGCGTTGATGCATGTAAGACTACTCTAACAGTCGTCGGTTTTAAAGTCTCGTTTGTCTCTTCTTCAAGTTTATGCATTTCTCTCAAAGTTCACTTCCACAAGGAAATCAAATCTATGTACCATGTGGTCCTTATCAATTAGGCACCTCTAATATTCATTGTCTGCTACCTCAGAGTCACTTAGGGTGAAAAAAAGGTCCAGCCATGCTGGTTCAGCGCCTCCTCTCTCTCTAGTTGTGCCCCCAATATGGCAACTAATGAAGTTTTAAATTGCCACGTCCAACAACTTAGCTCTCCTTGTGTGTCATATCTAATGTGGCTTCAGATTTTCTCTCTCTATTTTCATCTGTTTGACGTCTTGCATGATTAGTACTTTTGCATCGCCTGTATGGTCTCTTATAACAACCTCTGCTTTGTGTACATCATCGCTCAGTTATTGTCGTCATAGTCCTCTGTTGTTTGGTGGCGAGTTATGCATTACTGCTATCACCACATTGACCCCCAGTTCTGAGTGTCTCTATTCAGAAGTTATGTAACCTCTATATTTATTCCACTCGTTTCCTCAAACGTCTACTGGTGATTAACAAAACTACTTCTTCTCTTTTGTTTCCTCTGTCGTTTATAATTAGTTAATATCCTTCGCGGAAAATCACAATCTCTCACTCACACTCTCTCCATCACACACTCTCACACCCCCTTTTTTTTTTCTCTCTCTCTCCACTTTCCCTACCTATCACCTCTGTGAGCTTGGTTTCTGTTATTGCCATTAATCGATCTTCTTTGGTATCCCATCTTCATTTATTTACCACTCATTCAGTTTCCTCTGTTATCAAGCCCTGGTTTTTGGGTTCCGGTTCTCCTGGAGGTAGGGGGTAAGTGGTTGTGGGGCTGGATCCTGGACTGGATAAGAAGACAATGTGTGTGGGTGAGGGAAATTTGGAGGGTGGGAACTAAAGGTATGGAAGTTCGATGGCTAGGATAGGGGTTGGTTGCTTTAAGGGACTCTGCACCTCTAGGGGTTAGGAATGGGGCTGGTACATGGAGAGGATGGGGATAGTGTGATTTGTTTTGAGCTATTGTGTTTCAGTGTGAAGTGGAGTTGGGGCTCGAAGGATTGCTTGTCTCTGAGCTTGGTGTTTCCTTGAAGCAGAACTTCCATATGTTCGGCTGAGCTTCGTGTCCCTCTGGATGTGCAACATCCACACAAGTCATTTTCTTGGCAAGTTCTCCTTTTGTCTTCGACTGTTTTTTAATCTCTACCTCACTTGTTCCCTCTCCTGTAACGTTATATCCGGCTTGCCAAAAATTCAAAGGTTATTTCGGCAAAGTTTCTAATCTACTTATTAGCATTGAAGATTAAAATCTTTTGTATTCTCAAGTAATACATGGACAATAATAGCCATTTTTGTCAAAAATTTGCAAATTAATATATTAACATCGCTAAAATGCTTCAAACATTCCAGTAAGAAACACCAACTTCGAAGCCAGACTGAAGAGTTCTCTCGTTATCCTCTGTTTGAAGCGGCACAGAATTTGCATGACCAAGTTATCAGTGTTGAAAGGTGAACGAAATTGAATGAGACTTAAAAAGTATCACATGAAAATCAGTATTTTAATTTTTTCCTCCCAATAATAAGGCAAACTGATAACCAGTGATGTTTGTAAAAATTTATTACCCGTGTAGATATCACAGGGTTTCGGGTAACTGACGGGGCCTGTCCAGCGCCTTGTTGGAAGGGGCAGCCAGGCGTCTATTGTTGGGTGAGCAGGCGATTGAACAGCCCCCGGGCGACACTTATTGTTTGTCCATCGTGCTTGGCACCGCTTTTAGCTGGGGGAGTTGACAGTCTGACACTTTTGTTTGGGTTTTATCGTGTGAAGTTTGCATCATCTGCGAGTTTTTGTTTAATAAGTCATTTCGTGCGTTCTAGGGAGTTTCAGGTTTAGGAACTTCAAGCGTTCCCAGTAGTTGAGGTGGTTTATCGCAGTTATGTTTTGCCATGAAGGTATCTCTGTACATTTTCTAATGTCAGAATTTTCCCCCCCTTTAAAGTGTACATTTAGTGCAGCAATATTCCAGCCTAGATAGAACAAACGACCTAAAGGTTCTCATTATCCATCCTGTCATTTTTCTAGCAGATGCGATTGATACAATGTTGTGGTCCTTGAAAGTGAGATCCTCTGACATGATCACTCCCAGGTCTTTTACATTAGTTTTTCGCTCTATTATGTGGTTAGAATTTGTTTTATACTCCGATATAGTTTTAATTTCCTCACGTTTTCCATATCCGAGTAATTGAAATTTCTCATCATTGAACTTCATATTGTTTTCTGCGGCCCATTTAAAGATTTGGTTGATGTCCGCCTGGAGTCTTACAGTGTCTTCAATGGAGGACAGTCATGCAAATTCGGGTGTCATCTGCTGTGGCTTACATTCCTGTCTATGTCTGATATGTGGATGAGGAACAGGATGGGAACTAGTACTGTGCCTTGTGGAACTGAGCTTTTCACAGTAGCCTATAGTTTCCCTCTGGGAGTTTGGCTCTGCCATGTTATTGCACATTTTTTATCCTTTTTTGGCTCAGTGTATACTATTTTTTGCTAGATTAGTTTCACTCGCTGGAGGGACGTACTTTATAAGTTCACCGGCACAGTTTCTAGTTTCTAGCACGCAAAAAAAACCGTGATAATCCACGGGTGATTGTGGACAAATGTAATTTGTTTTTTTTTAGATATAGCATGTTCATCTTGTGTTAGTAATCTGTGGAGTCCAATATCTACTTCTCCTTTTTCCTGCAGTAATGATATTTACGTTTGATGTTTTTTTGTTGAATGGAATTTGCTGGTGTAATCAGGCCTTGCTTAGAGCCTTGCTGGAAAATAGTGTCTCCGAATCTGTAGTTTAAGGTTATGATTGTTAAATAGATTTGTCGGAGTAGGTTTGCAGCCTGTTCAGATCTACCTATAAGGTTACGTGATCCTCGTCCACTTGTATTCTCATTAATTTCACATCGTCTGCGAAAAGGGACGCCTCTGACGAGTGGACGAGGGATAATTACTCAGTGGTGGACAAGGTGCGAGAGGACGTCTTGACAATGAGTGTCGGTGCGAGGGGGCGTTTGATTCTCATGAAGGGTGGACGATGGACTTCTGGGCGACCTTCTCTTGAAGGCAGACTACCACGAAGGAATGTCTGTCTTAAAGAGAAGACCAAAATATTCTATGCGTAAAATGTCCAAAATGCCACGTGGGTCACACACGTTATTAAGACATTCTGTATTTTATGGCATTTTAATCATGGATGTTAACCAAATTTAAGAACACACCAAATTTTTCTTGCTTGAGATTCGTTGTTGTTTTTTGGAGAGAAATAGACAATAGAAATGCCTCTGGCATATGATATACATCATTTCCAGACTTACATACTTGTTCACAAGCTGGGCATACGCAGGAGACCTTGGGCAAAGCCAGTGACCAGGAGACCTATAACCGAGGGCGAAGGCAGTGCCCAATTCCAACTAGTAAGAAAAACACTGGAAAGTATCAGCTGGTAAATGACTTCTTACAGCTCCTCAAAACCATCTTTAAGGGAGACCTCAGACACTCAGGGGACTTCATTACTAGGATAAAAGACGCATCAGAAACAAGAAGGTGTGACATCATAGTATCATTATTCACCAAGATCCTTCTTAAGAACATAAGAACATAAGAAAGGAGGAACACTGCAACAGGCCTACTGGCCCATACTTGGCAGGTCCATGTCAAAACCAACCCACCATCAAAAATATTTGTCCAACCCATCCCCATCGCCATCCAAGCAAGAAGCCCCGACAACACCCTCCCCCAACAACTGTGCAACTCCCGTTCAAATCCAACCCTCTCACTCACAAGAACACAGAAATAAGGAACACTGCATCAAGCCAACTGATCCACACTAGGCAAAACCCAAAACCAATCCCACAAACAAAAACTCCTACCCAACCCATCTACTCCATCCATGGAATATGCTTTGATAATCAGGGCACTACAAAATAGGGTACTGAAGGAGCTGAAGCACCTGGTCCATCACCAGGGCACTGAATAAGCCGAAGCACATGATCCATCACCAGGGTTCTGAGGGAGCTGAAGCACCTCGTTCATCACCAGGGTGCTGAGGGAGCCGAAGCACCTGGTCCATCACCAGGGCGTTGAAGGAGCCGAAGCACCTGGTCCATCACCAAGGCACTGAATAAGCCGAAGCACATGATCCATCACCAGGGTACTGAGGGAGCGAAGCACCTGGTCCATCACCAGGGCGTTGAAGGGCCGAAGCACCTGGTCCATCACCAAGGCACTGAATAAGCCGAAGCACATGATCCATCACCAGGGTACTGAGGGAGCCGAAGCACCTGGTCCATCACCAGGGCGTTGAAGGAGCCGAAGCACCTGGTCCATCACCAAGGCACTGAATAAGCCGAAGCACATGATCCATCACCAGGGTACTGAGGGAGCCGAAGCACCTGGTCCATCACCAGGGCGTTGAAGGAGCCGAAGCACCTGGTCCATCACCAAGGCACTGAATCGAAGAACAGGAGGGGTGTGAGGTTGTCAGGCCCTCAATTTTGAGTCGATGTTGTCAGTCCACCTTCTCAATCACAAAATTCACTGGTTTCTTTTACAAGCATAAATACAAAAATACTTGCTGTACCTGGCCATTCGATTAGTCACCAGTAAAAAAAATGATCAAATTATAAAAAATAAAAATACAGATGTAGTTATTTGTTTACCCTATATTCCAACAACAATTGTTTACAATATTTACACTGTACACAATAGAGCAGATATGTAAGAAGATTCCATACTCACTCTTCTAATAAATGAGAGATAAGAATAATTTTGCTTACTGCCGTTATAAACTCAAAGACTAATATATGTGATCGTCCATGACAGACCAGGTTATAAGTATTACGTCAACTTGTCCAGAGTCTGCACTTGATTGGTTGACATTTAAAGATGACAGCCATTTATAGTACAATTGGGGGGCGTCTATAATTACACAGTCATGACTACTGGCTTGGCAGATAACAACAAGAGCAACATGTAGTTGAGAAATGCATAACAAATGCATTGTAAAGAACTCGGTACATTCCACAGTCTCAGCCTTCCCATTCCACAGTCTCAACCTTCCCATTCCTACCAAAGACTTTCTCAACGTGATTGAGCTAAGTATAATACTAACTATAATCACTTCTCTTTTCAAAACTTTATGTACACGACGTCATTTAGCAGGGTCACGGACTCACTAGTGACGTCAGTCATGGCCAACCTGGACGTCATTTAGCAGGGTCACGGACTCACTAGTGACCTCAGTCATGGCCAACCTGGACGTCCTTTAGCAGGGTCACGGACTCACTAGTGACCTCAGTCATGGCCAACCTGGACGTCATTTAGCAGGGTCACGGACTCACTAGTGACCTCAGTCATGGCCAACCTGGACGTCATTTAGCAGGGTCACGGACTCACTAGTGACGTCAGTCATGGCCAACCTGGACGTCATTTAGCAGGGTCACGGACTCACTAGTGACGTCAGTCATGGCCAACCTGGACGTCATTTAGCAGGGTCACGGACTCACTAGTGACCTCAGTCATGGTCAACCTGGACGTCATTTAGCAGGGTCACGGACTCACTAGTGACCTCAGTCATGGCCAACCTGGACGTCATTTAGCAGGGTCACGGACTCACTAGTGACCTCAGTCATGGCCAACCTGGACGTCATTTAGCAGGGTCACGGACTCACTAGTGACTCAGTCATGGCCAACCTGGACGTCATTTAGCAGGGTCACGGACTCACTAGTGACCTCAGTCATGGCCAACCTGGACGTCATTTAGCAGGGTCACGGACTCACTAGTGACGTCAGTCATAGCCAACCTGGACGTCATTTAGCAGGGTCACGGACTCACTAGTGACGTCAGTCATGGCCAACCTGGACGTCATTTAGCAGGGTCACGGACTCACTAGTGACCTCAGTCATGGCCAACCTGGACGTCATTTAGCAGGGTCACGGACTCACTAGTGACCTCAGTCATGGCCAACCTGGACGTCATTTAGCAGGGTCACGGACTCACTAGTGACGTCAGTCATGGCCAACCTGGACGTCATTTAGCAGGGTCACGGACTCACTAGTGACCTCAGTCATGGCCAACCTGGACGTCATTTAGCAGGGTCACGGACTCACTAGTGACGTCAGTCATGGCCAACCTGGACGTATTAGGGCACATCACTAGTGAGTAGTCATGGCCCACCTGGGGCGTCATTTAGCATACGGATCATGATCGTCAGTCAAAGTCAACCTACTTCATTTAGCAGGGTCACGGGACTACTCAGTGACCTCAGAAAAAAATAATCACCTGTACGTCATTTAGCAAGGGTCACAGTACTACAGACCCAGTCATGACAACCTTGACAATTGGGGCTTTAAGCTTTCACTATGATTCCTAGTGACAGTTTAGTATTGTTTTTCACCTGAGTCAATTTAGCCCTACTGTCACGGGAAGTACTGTCCTCCCGACAAAATTCCAACCAAGGACGTCATTTATTGCAAAAGTAACTCTTGACAGTCCTTAGCCAAAACATAACATGGCATTTAGTAATGGGAACACAGGATTATAGAACTCAGTCATGCAACTGAGTTCTTTAATGGGTATGATCACTAGATAGTCATGGCTTCACAATCCTGGACGCATTTGGGGTCACGGAATAACTAGCTGACCTCATCAGGCCTAACCTACGTTCATGTGTATCCAGGGCACGCTCAAATGTTGACTCAGTCATTGGCCGAATGGCGTACTTTAAGATGTTCACGACTCACTAGTCAGCCTAGTATGACCAACCCTGACCATTCATTTAGAGGTCACGGACCACTGTGACGTCGTCATGCCAACCTGGACGTCATTTAGCAGGGTCACGGACTCACTAGTGACGTCAGTCATGGCCAACCTGGACGTCATTTAGCAGGGTCACGGACTCACTAGTGACCTCAGTCATGGCCAACCTGGACGTCATTTAGCAGGGTCACGGACTCACTAGTGACCTCAGTCATGGCCAACCTGGACGTCCTTTAGCAGGGTCACGGATTCACTAGTGACCTCAGTCATGGCCAACCTGGACGTCATTTAGCAGGGTCACGGACTCACTAGTGACCTCAGTCATAGCCAACCTGGACGTCATTTAGCATGGTCACGGACTCACTAGTGACCTCAGTCATGGCCAACCTGGAAGTCATTTAGCAGGGTCACGGACTCACTAGTGACCTCAGTCATGGCCAACCTGGACGTCATTTAGCAGGGTCACGGACACACTAGTGACGTCAGTCATGGCCAACCTGGACGTCATTTAGCAGGGTCACGGACTCACTAGTGACCTCAGTCATGGCCAACCTGGACGTCATTTAGCAGGGTCACGGACTCACTAGTGACCTCAGTCATGGCCAACCTGGACGTCCTTTAGCAGGGTCACGGACTCACTAGTGACCTCAGTCATAGCCAACCTGGACGTCATTTAGCAGGGTCACGGACTCACTAGTGACCTCAATCATGGCCAACCTGGACGTCATTTAGCAGGGTCACGGACTCACTAGTGACGTCAGTCATGGCCAACCTGTGCATAGAGCACATGAAGAAGGAGATGTAAAATGGCCGCATCCTCGGGGAGGTAACATTGATAATATTCGTCTCTGATTTTCTGGTCATTGCTCAAAGTTTTCTCAAAATTACTACTTTTCTAAAAATCATTAACTCGGTTAACGGACAGACGCCTTTTCTAGACAGAATGATCTGCAAGAAATAAAATAATCTTGCGTGTATGGCATTCCGCAAAGTCACTAATAAAAAGAATTTACTGTACAAACCCATTTCATTACGATATCTGTACAAAACATTGGACAATTATTGGGTTCTTCCTAAAGCTTTATCACTATGATTCCTAGATGAAGATTGAGAATATATTGTTAAAAATCTTCTTTGACTTTGATGTCAATTATACTTCATTACCTACTGTACTAAGAGGGCAGAAAAGATACTTCCCAGTGCCAGACAAGATTCCAAACCAAGCAGATACGTCGATTTATTTGCCAAAGAAAAAGAAAAAACTCTTACAATCCTTAACCAAAACATTAACATGGCTTTGAATATAAATGGTTCATAGAAACGACAGGTTTATTATAGAAACTTGTGCAACAATTGAGTATCTTTAATGGGTATGTTCACTAATAGTTCTATGGACCATTTAACAACAATTCCTGTCAGACACAGCAAGATCTTGGGATTCTGATACAGGGAATAATTCTACGCTTGTCTAACCTATAGGCATAACCTACTTCCACCTGTGTATTTTTCCATGGAGACACACCGCCTCCAACTGTTTCACCTCACCTGTCTACAGTACATAAGCCCAGTCTCCTGTGCTGTACTTTGATAAAGATTGATTTACTGAATACATAGACTCAAGGCCGAGTGACTGATTACCTTAAACTCATCTTCCACCATTCATTTTCGTACCGGACTAAGGAAGCCACTTGTTGCACAGGTGTCTCCATCATTAGAAAGGTTGCCACCATAGCCTAAAAAAAAGTAAAGAGCCAGACACCCCAATGCTGGCGTCTATATGATACCCTGTAAAGGCTGTGTCAAGTTTTATGTTGGTGAAACTTCATGGTATGTGATGACGTGGATCAAGCAAAGACAGAGGTGTTTGCCAGAGATATGATACGAACTACACCTGAATTATTCACTTCCTCTACGGGTTTTCTCTGTTCCTACCGTCTGAATTTTCCCAGTATCTCCCAGCATTTACCGGCAACATACTCGTATTCATTGAGTTCCCATCCCAGGGCTACGGACTCTGGAATTATCTTATTCTTTTATTGTTTCCACTTCTGAAATCTAGTTTATTTTATCACCTACAACTATTAATTTGTTAATGTTTAGCCACAAAAGGCATTATAAATTTACTAGCATAAGGTCAACACAACCCCGAGGCTTCTCATACGATACTCCCCCAATATAAGACACCTATTTAAGAACCAGTCTTACTGGCTCATCCCCTCCTGTGTCTCGCTGCACCTGTGACTTGCAACCATACAAAGTTCAACAGATGGGGAAAAAAGTTCCTCAACTCTGTGTGAAGGTCAACTCAGAGAAATAACGGTCATTCTTATGAATTAATTAACGCAGTTTTTAACGACTATGGTGATTGGTTGACATTATTAATTGCCAGTACTTTTAGTGAATCTATGTAAAACGTGAAGAATAACTTTGATGGACGGGTTGATGACAAGTAACTGATGGTTATACATCAACCACATCAACTTATACCAAGAATAACTTTGACGAATCGATAACAGTTATTAATGATTATACATCAACTACAACACCTTACGTTAATAATAACTGAGTGATTTGGGAATAAATGTGTGACACTCGATCTATATAATCATATTTTAAAGAATATTTCCAAGCCCCTCGCACACAAAACCTCCTTTACCCCCTCCCTTCAACCTTTCCTAGGCCGACCCCTACCCCGCCTTCCCTCCACTACACATTTATACACTCTCGAAACAGAATGACTTCGAGAGTGTATAAATCTGTAGTGGAGGGAAGGTGGGATAGGGGTCGGCCTAGGAAAGGTTGGAGGGAGGGGGTAAAGGAGGTTTTGTGTGCGAGGGGCTTGGACTTCCAGCAAGCATGCGTGAACTTATTTGATAGGAGTGAATGGAGACAAATGGTTTTTAATACTTGACGTGCTGTTGGAGTGTGAGCAAAGTAACATTTATGAAGGGATTCAGGGAAACCGGCAGGCCGGACTTGAGTCCTGGAGATGGGAAGTACAGTGTCTGCACTCTGAAGGAGGGGTGTTAATGTTGCAGTTTTATAACTGTAGTGTAAAGCACCCCTCTGGCAAGACAGTGATGGAGTGAATGATGATGAAAGTTTTTCTTTTACGGGCCACCCTGCCTTGGTGGGAATCGGCCGATGTGTTAATAAAAAAAAATATTTGCAATTTGTTTAATAAATGAGCATACCATTGCCACGAGTGCCCTCGCAACATGAAACAAGCCTAGTTCGCTAGGCTCATGTTGTTTGTAGGATGGATTGCTCAGTTGGTAAGGTGACATGTACATATATATAACTGCAGTGTAAGCACGCCTCTGGCAAGACAGTTATGGAGTAAATGGTGATAAAAGTTCTTTTTCGGACCACCCTGCCTTCGTAGGGAACGGCCTATGTGTTAATAATAAAATAAAAATTCCCTTATTATTTTCACTTATTATGTCTCTGAATGCATATCTTATTTGTGTTTGCACCTTCCAGAGGCTAGGTGGGTTAGGTCTACAACTTCATATTCCTGGGTGGTGACCAACAACTTTTTAAATGTATCCTGCATATGTTATTCTTTTAACTAACTCTACCACAAGTGGTGACAACTTGTTGAATTATATTTCCAAACTTTCCCAAGTTGAATTCTGTACAGTAGTGACAACAATTAGGAAGATGTATAACGCTTTTCAGAGGAAGCTTTAATTGGGACAGCATTTATTTCTGACTTCAACTTCAACCAATAACTTTATTACGCTTTTCACAGAAAAAACATCCTAAGAGGCTTTTTTTCACTAAATATTACAAGCTAATAACGAACATCCAACTCTCAATATTGAGTTTTCATGGTATCGTTGAGATTAACCATGACACACAATCCTCTCACTATAGGTAATCACACATAAGTCTCAGCCACGAGGGAAAGACTGATTTAAAGATGTCGGCTCCAGACTACCAGAGGCTGTGACGTATCCTATTGATTTTTTGTCGATGCGTAAGTTGGTATTTGTTAGTATATAAGCAACAAGTAGGAGGAAGGATTTATTACCAAGGCTTCCTTCATTCCAGGCAGACATTCCCAGCTGCACTATTTCTCGGTCACAACAACAAGCACCACGACCTCCCAAATACCAGTAAGTCATTTCGCAAGATGCCTACGGTCTGATGTCACTTTCAGATGCCGTAGTCTGATCACCGTGCAGATGCCTACGTAGTCCTGGATGTCACCCGTGTGCAAGATGCCTACGTAGTCCTGGATGTCACCCGTGTGCAAGATGCCTACGTAGTCCTGGATGTCACCAGTGTGCAAGATGCCTACGTAGTCCTGGATGTCACCCGTGTGCAAGATGCAGAACGATAGTAAATGTTCAAGTTCGTCACTTCACATTCTCCTCCTAGCAGTTAAGACATGAAAATAAATAGCTTTATCAAACTACTGTATAATAAAGCTACTAACATAACGGGCAGAGTTGAAATCAGTAGCAAGTCAACTCTATAACTGACAGGTCGGTGCCGTAACCACTCTACCATACCATAACAACAGTTGGCTTCTTCAGTCGAGTACAGAAAAGCTGGTAGACGCAACAGAGATGTGACGACGAAGTAATCAGTCCATCACCCTTGAAGACATCTCTACTCCTGCCAACTTACCTGTACTTGACTGAAGAAGCCTACTGTGTAGGCGAAACGTTTCGGAATATAGATACCTAACTGTTGCACATGTGTCTTACCAAAATTAAAAAAAAGCTTAGACTGATTCCTGTGTTTTAGACACGTGTCTTCTAGCTCGATGTCTTTTCTAAATTGTTGAGCACTTTACTCTAGTTTCAGCAGTTTAGTCTTGTTCCAGTAGTTTAGTCTTGTTCCAGTAGTTTAGTCTTGTTCCATTAGTTTAGTCTTGTTCCAGTAGTTTAGTCTTGTTCCAGTAGTTTAGTCTTGTTCCAGTAGTTTAGTCTTGTTCCAGTAGTTTAGTCTCATCAATATAGCAAATATTTTTCCGGTGCTTGACGTATGAATGTTTCTTAATTGAGATATTTTTCCTAATTATTGATTCCTTTATAACTACCTGAATATATATTACTGAGCCTAAATATCAGCTAGACCCATGTTTACATGTTTATAAATTAACAGAGAGTTTATGTATTTATTAAGTCACACTAGCCAGCAAAAACGCTACGTCAGTACAAATATAAAACAAAAAGTTTTTTTGTAAGCTTTGATAATCAAAGAATGAAAAGCTCTTGGAAGCTTAACTCAGCATTAAATAATAATGACAGCAAAATACAGCAAATTCCATATTTTTTTTAAGTCAATATTTTAATATTATTCTTATGCTATACATATATATATATATATATATATATATATATATATATATATATATATATATATATATATATATATATATATAAACCCTGGATTTTAAGAGTACAGTAAAAGTCGAGGATTACAGTTTTAAAAGACACAGTCCAGTGTTTATGAGGAGAATGAGGCTGTGGTTGGAGTGTGAGATGAAGAATCTTTCCATGAAATTAGTTGCATTTATAGTTAATATTGAATGTTAGGAGATACCTGGAGTTTACCTGGAGAGAGAGCGGGGGTCAACGCCCCCGCGGCCCGGTCTGTAACCAGGCTTCATGGTGGATCAGGGCCTGATCAACCAGGCTGTTACTGCTAGCCGCACGCAGTCCAACGTACGAACCACAGCCCGGCTGGTCAGGTACCGACTTTAGGCGCCTGTCCAGTGCCTGCTTGAAGACAGCCAGGGGTCTATTGGTAATCCCCCTGATGTATGCTGGGAGGCAGTTGAACAGTCTTGGGCCCCTGACACTTATTGTGTTATCTCTCAACGTGCTAGTGGCACCCCTGCTTTTCATTGGGGGGATGTTACATCGTCTGCCGAGTCTTTTGCTTTCGTAGGGAGTGATTTTCGTGTGCAAGTTTGGTACTAATCCCTCTAGGATTTTCCAAGTGTATATAATAGTGTATCTCTCCCGCCTGCGTTTTAGGGAGTACAGGTTTAGGAACTTCAAGCGTTCCCAGTAATTGAGGTGGTTTATCGCAGTTATGTGTGCCGTGAAGGTTCTCTGTACATTTTCTAGGTCAGCAATTTCACCTGCCTTGAAAGGTGCAGTTAGTGTGCAGCAATATTCCAGCCTAGATAGAACAAGCGACCTGAAGAGTGTCATCATGGGCTTGGCGTCCCTGGTTTTGAAGTTTCTCATTATCCATCCTGTCATTTTTCTAGCAGATGCGATTGTTACAGTGTTATAGTCCTTGAAGGTGAGATCCTCTGACATGATCACTCCCAGGTCTTTGACATTAGTTTTTCGCTCTATTGTGTGGTTGGAATTTGTTTTATACTCCGATGAAATTTTAATTTCCTCACGTTTTCCATATCGGAATAAATGAAATTTCTCATCATTGAACTGCATATTGTTTTCTGCAGCCCATTTAAAGATTTGGTTGATGTCTGCTTGGAGTCTTGCAGTGTCTTCAATGGAGGACACTGTCATGCAGATTCGGGTGTCATCTGCAAAGGAAGACACGGCACTGTGGCTTATATCCCTGTCAATGTCCGATATGAGGATGAGGAACAGGATGGGAGCAAGTACTGTTCCTTGTGGAACAGAGCTTTTCACAGTAGCTGCCTCAGACTTTACTCTGTTGACTACTACTCTTTGTGTTCTACTTGTTAGGAAATTATAGATCCATTTACCAACTTTTCCTGTTATTCCTTTATCCTTTATCAGAAACAAGAGATAATTAATTTGCTATAAATTGAGCAACTGTCAAAGTTGCTCATAGTTCTTGACACAGTGTTCTGAGATATGAAAGAAAAAATAGTTTGATAAACGTTTGGGAGGATATTAAATTAAGGTTGAAAAAAAGACAGAAAAGAGCATAGATTGTAAATTTTCAAGGCAAAGAAAAATTTGATTGTTGAAAAACAAAGTAGAAGTGAATTTATTTAGATATTTAGGATTGGATGAGTCGGCAGATGGCTCTGTAAAACACAAAGTTAATTGAGTAAGAAAAGAGATAAATAGTTTGTTGAAAAGTCTACGGATTCAAAAGCTGAATGTATAAGAATGTAGTATATGTGTGGGAGACATAATTTTGAATTTTATGTCGAGGAAGAGGCTGAAGGGAACGTGAACTGGACATCAATAATATACAAAATAATGAGGAAAGAAAATTGAGGATGGAATAGTGTTATTAAAGTCTAATCTCAGAGAACTTAGGAGAGGTTGATTAAATGATTTGGTAGTTAGAGAACAAAGGAACCCATAGGTTGTAAAAGTGGGTTGTTGGAAGCGGAGGGGAGCTTATGATAGGATCGGACAAAACCGACAGTCTTGAACTTTTATGATTGTAGGTATTTTAGAAACAAGGAAGATAGGTTTATATTCTTGGTTGTTATCAGGGTTCTTCAGTATTGATTCGACACGGTACTTTGAACTTTTAAATTGTATATACATGATCCAAGTTTCAATATTTTATAGTTTCACGATTTTCATATCCAGATCTCGTATACATTCTTATGTAACTCAATATCGACATATTCAGTTCACAGTACGAAAATATCTAGTTCACGACCTCATTTATCAATAGTGTATGTCACGCATCTCAGTATCAATAGTCTCAGTATCACCACTCACTTTCAATATCTGTGTGTCACTGTATCACAGTATCAATATCTAGTGTCACTGTACTCAGTATCAATATCTCAGTGTCACTGCATTTTCACTCATCAAAAAAAGTGTACTGTGTTCTTCTTACCTCTTTCTATCAGAGCTTTGGTAAGATGGGAAGGAAGAAGAATGGGTAAGGATGGAAATATGGGAAAAAAGGTGGGTGGGGGGAGGTTAGGTGGGATAATGAAGGTAAATTTCCCAACCACTTTGGTGCATTTTCATAATGTATACGTGAGTGTGTAGTGTCATTAATGAAATCAATTTCATTGAATGGGGTATAACTCTTACCCATCAGTTTCACACAGTTATAACAAATGTATAATAGCATGACTCTGTTGCAGGACGTGATTGCATGAGATTGCATGACGTAGGCTGGAAATGACGATAGCAAGGTGATTGAATTTTTGTTCCTTTTGTCTCTGATTTACCTTTTATACAAGATTATCTACTTCCTGCTGATTGGTTCCCTCCTGGCGAGCCAACCAACTACATGCAGACTGATGATTACTTCCTGAGTGGTTAAGGTTTATGTTCTTTCAAGCTGTGATTGCGTTGATTCATTCTTCAGATATATATTTTCAACAATCCCAGACAAACTGGGAGATGAATACCAGTCGGGTTAGGCACCTCCAGTCAGCGTAAAAATGTATTTACTGAAATAGAACAATACATCTTTATGGATAATCACTGACATATTTACTTCTCTTTCCGCTAGGTCGAGCATCATGTTTCTAGCAGCTTGGATGTTTCTAACCATCACATGGTGTTCATACGCCCACGCCGCCCCTGCCCCGCCCCTGGCAGCCGCTCTCAGCCAGCCCAGTCAGGTCTTTGCTCCATCCGACACACAAGACGATTCCATACATTTGCCAGAAAAGGAATTACGCAGATTTTTCTTCCCAGAAAGCCAAGCAGTGATGGACAGCATTGATGATTTGTACCACATAAGTGAACCTTTTCCAAAAAAGGCTACAGTGGTAGAAACTACTTGAGGTGAGAATGAATCAAAGTCTTTTCAGAAAAAAAAATCGTTCTGTTTTCCACTTTTGAATGCACGGCATTTGCAGAGTGGAAATTAGAAGACATTGTGGGACTTAAGGATATAATTCAGGGCTTAGATGAAGATGCTGTGGTGAACTAGGACATTTAACAAACAGAGCAGAATAAAAAGGTCATGAAGGAATGCAAATCAGAGGTAGAAGGAAGGAGAGGTAAAGGACCTCCAAGATGGATTACAAAGATGGTAAAGGTTTTCAGGAGCCTTCAGCACCCAGAAGCTACTTTGTGCATCTTAGTCCGAGTAGATAAAAGTGTATTTTATGGCTCGACGTAATGTTGGAATGGAGCAAGGAAACACTTAACAAGATATTTAAGATCAGTAAGCCACCGTTCAGTCAGACTCTGACTGAGCGGTGCAAAAATTGCAATTTGGATGGTCATATTAATTGTGATGTCTGCACACTTCTGGCAAGAGATATTTTGAATGAGTGATAATGAATGAGTTATCTTCTTTAAGCATCTCTCTATATTGGTTGCATACTGCCAAGATAATACATTAAAACATAAAAGCTCATTCACACACATATTCTTATTTTTTGTTAAGTAAAATGACACATACACAACTAAGCAAACATTTTACTGTAGCCGCATTTCGCTCTCTAGGCGTTTTGTCAAGCCAATACAAATAATGCAGTTACGCAGAGGAGGTAGAGAACTTTGTGAGGAGAAAATGGGCATTCCAGTAGGTCTACAGACTCATGCTAGTAGTAGAGGGAGTAATACCAAAAGAGGTATCTTCTAATTATGTTGTTAGAGTTTATCGATTTAGGGACTCGTGTAAATACTCAGAGAAGATAAAGCTGCCTTTCTTAGTTTGATTGTGTCTTAAATGGAAATTAATGACGATTCAAGGCATTTCGTCTGTATTTGGTTCTTTAACCAGAAAGTGGGTGTCATTGACTCTCTTCAAATGGTTGCCGGCATTTCAGTGTTGTACACATGGGATGTCTTAAGTTGTCACTCAGTGATGTGTGTCAGACATGTTCCTAGGCTTCGTGCCTCCAAAGGCATTATGTAAATCCCTAAGTTGACTGTTTTTGGGTTCTCCTCTTTTGTCCTGATAGACATATTGCTTTCACTGGCGACTTTAATGCTGTTTTATACGAGTTTATCGGTGACGTTGAATACAACTTGGATGTTGAGGAGGAATATAATTTTATTCCTCTTCAACAAATTTGGGGCAGCAAATTCGTTTCGCTCTCAGGAGAGAAGCAGACGATGATGCTTCACCTGGTTCTATTATTTGGTCATGGAATACAAGTGTGTGAGATTATATTTGTGTATTAACTTCCTGTAGACCTACAATTTTAGAATGTTACCTGAAGATGAGGACGTCGAACAATGGTAACGTCTCATCGATCTCGTTTTCACGTGTGAACTGTATTGTGGTTGTAGTTGCGTTAAGACTTCTCTGAATGTTCAGCATGTGTAAACGTCATCTACGTATCGTACCCATGTGCTGCTCGTACAGCGTGGCTACGCTGCAAAATCCACGGAAAGTAATGGAAGATTAAGGTCTCGATTGGCTTTGCATTGGAGGTCTAGCTCGTGTTATGGGTATTTTTGCGACGAGGGAAGTAACTTCCAAACTACTTAGTTTCTTGTTTCGAACTGAGGTTTTAATACGATTAAGATGGTCGCCAGAGTAATTTAAATGAATTTTGCTTTTAGTTTCCAGAAGTTAGGAAATGTGTTTTGCGAGAACTTCTAATTTGTTTGGTGCACTACCTATACCTGTGGTAACTGATCTCAGACGTATACTGCGATTATAGGACTCTGAATGCCCATATATGTGTGCTGGTTCTGGGTTACTTCAAGAGTGTCTTCCCTTCAGAGTGCCTGGTTATATCTCTAGCTTTGAACAGGACGTTTTTAATGTCTCCCACTGATGTGTGCTGATGGACTTGTATGTAAAGTGGCCGTTCAAGAAGTGTATTATTTTGATGTTGTTATTGCTGTAGTTGAAAGTGTCTAATTTTGGTAATTCCATCAATATTGTTACACCATAAATCCTTGAATCTGGCTAAAAGTTCTTTAATAATTGTTACCATATCAGAATTAGGGTCAGGCATTGATTAGAAAATTTAAGGTGAAAGAATTCAGTTACTAAAACAAAATTAGATTAAATGGACTAATCACACACAATTCATAAGTGACAAAAAAAATGGTTTTCAGACTCAGTTAATAATTTTCAAAGAAATTTGAATTGCATCATATACATAAAATATTTGGATAAGTAAAAATGTAGAGAGCCTTAACAAATCAAAATTAAATACATATTCTATGTCTAGCTTAGGATAAAAAATTTAGTGACTTTTCATTCATTATCAGTAATAAAAAGAAATGAGTATCTGTTGGAATTGGTGAATTATAATGAGTATGAGTAAGGATATGTGAAGGGATGAATACATAAAAAAGAGTTTTGAAAACTGGAATTATCTGCTGGTAATCTCTAATGCTATCCCGTCACAGCTCAACTTGATGGAGTTCCTGTTTTCTTGCTGCAGTAACTTTGCAAGTTATTTTCCTGGAGAATTCTAACCGACTGGGGTTGCATTCTAGATGTTCTTCCTGTGGCACTTGTCACCAGCTGCAGCAACTTGTGGGGTCTTCGACGAAATTATATTTCTGCCGATGTGTTAAGAAAATATAATTAACCACCTTCATATTTTTTTCATTTAGGTTCGGACGATCAATAGATCGCCAAGTCAAGTCCATTCCTTCCCAGCCCACGACCCGTGCTGAACGAGATGTTTCCGCTGTCCACAGGAACAAGTTCACAGAGTCTGGGAAGATAACTTCTCAGCGCACGAAGAGAGGTGCTCCAAGCATGTATATGTCACTGCCGTCTCATAGTCCCTCAGCCTGGGCCAGAGACATCCGCCCTGAAGACGAGATAATCAGCATAGCCTCTTATGAAGATTCGCAGGACGAAAACAAACATGGGTATAACAAAGGATTCCTACACTTAGGAAGCGATAACAACTTTCTGAGATTTGGCAAGCGAGACAAATCATCAGAATACCCATCATCTTCTTCCTCTGAGTACAATGAATCCATACTGATGTTGAGGCCAGTCAGGCTGCCCCAGAGAAATTTCATCAGGTTCGGTTGAACCGGAAACATCAAACAAGACCCGAATCCCATTCCTTGTCCTTCCCTTACCTGTAAATGATCTTGGATATCTCTCATTTTACCCGTATTGAGTTGCTATTAACCAGCCATAGTAGTGTGCGGAGATCTTGCGCTACCCTAAACATCGATAACATTGACACTGAACACACAGATATTAATGGTTCCAGTACCTAAAACAATAGTGGTTATTTATGTCAGTCTAAAAACACTGTTAGTTAATAGGTATTATTTGCGTGATGGTTTTGCTTAAAATTTGTTTTTAAGTGAATTATAGACAAATATCTACTTTTTTGCTGTTAACTCTTTATTGAGAGGATATTTGTTGATAGTTTAATAATCGTCTTATGTACCTATAATGAACATACTGTATTTTAATTGAATTAACACTATTTTTTTCAGAGGCTGTTTAAATTAATGGAGATTATTTATCATACTCACTGTTTTGTTGTAAACTTTCAACTGTAAGAAATCCTGAATCTAAGTGATATTTTTGAGACCAGTGAACCTAGTAAATAAATGATACCAGGCAATTATTTGTATTTGTTTAATTTACGCTGAATTATAACCCAGAATGTACACAGACCCACGTAAATCTGTGTATTAAACAGCTATATTTCTTGAAGTGTTTGAGAAAAGTGTTTTTTTCTTCAGACGGATTGTTTAAAAGACTTTTAATTATATTGAAGCCAGTGTCAGCAGACACTTTAGTGTAATGACTTTTTTCTTGGATGCACTTTGCGTTTGTTTATAATTAAATTATTGTAAACGTATCTAAAATATATTTGTTGGATTAGGCTAAATTAAATTGCGCTTGTTATAATAAAGTAAGGTAAGTTTTCTAAGGTACTTTCGGTACAAAATTAATAATTTTTACATTAACATAAATTAAAAAATATATCTTTAAAAGTATAAGAGAAATTTTTAGATAGAACTTAATTTTAAATGAATTCTTGCTAATTTTTCAATTTTTCCTATTCGGCACGACATATATATATATATATATATATATATATATATATATATATATATATATATATATATATATACATGGTACCCGACTTACAATATTTTTCATTCCAGAATGCTGTTCGAATGTGCCATTACCAAACGAATTTATCTCCATAAGAAATGATGTAATATAGACTAGTCCTTTTAGACCCCCAAAATTACACTTACAAAAGCATTTAAAAAAATAAACTTACATAAAAGGGTGAGTTTGGGGACCATCGTAAGTCGGGGTACCACATATATATGTCGTGCCGATTAGGTAAAACTGGTCAATTAGCAAGAACTCATCTAAAATTAAGTCCTTTCTAAAATTTTCTCTTATACGTTTAAAGATATATTTTTTCATTTATATTAATGTAATAATTTATAATTTTGTACCAAGAGAAACTTTGAAAACCTACCTAACCTTATTACAACAACCGCAATTTAATTTAGCCTAACCCAACTAAATATATTTTAGATACGTTAACATTAATTTAATAATAAACAAACACAATTAAATATATATTTTTCGTTGTGTTCAGAATGATTTTGGCGAAATTATTGCATACACAAATTTTCACTTGTCTTATATGGCAAGGTGAGCGTTGCTATTTAAGCCAAAATCGAAAGTTTTACCTAATCGGCACGACATATACATATATATATATATATATATATATATATATATATATATATATATATATATATATATATATATATATATATATATATATATATATATATGTCGTGCCGATTAGGTAAAACTTAGATTTTGCTAAATAGCAACGCTCACTCATATAAGACAAGTGAAAATTTGTGTATGCAATAATTTCGCTAAAATCATTCTGAACATAACGAAAAATATATTTCATTGTGTTTGTTCATTATTAAATTAATGTTAACGTATCTAAAATATATTTAGTTGTTAGGCTAAATTAAATTGCGCTTCTTGTAATAAGGTTAGTAGGTTTTCAAAGTTTCTCTGTACAAATTATAAATTCTTACATTAACATATATGAAAAATATATCTTTAAACGTATAAGAGAAAATTTTAGAAAGGACTTAATTTTAAATGAGTTCTGCTAATTGACAGTTTTACCTAATCGGCACGACATATATATATATATATATATATATATATATATATATATATATATGTATATATATATATATATATATATATATATATATATTCGTGCCGATTAGGTAAAACTTGATATATATATATATATATATATATATATATATATATATATATATATATATATATATATATATATATATATATATATATATATATATATATGTGCCGATTGTAAACTTGCGATTTTGCTTAAATAGCAACGCTCATCTTGCCATATAGACAAGCGAAAATTTGAGTATCCAATAATTTCGCAAAAATCATTCTGAACCTAACGAAAAATATATTTTATTGTGTTTGTTTATTATTAAATTATTGTAAACGTATCTAAAATATATTTAGTTGAGTTAGGCTAAATAAATTGCGCTTGTTATAATAAGGTTAGGTAGGTTTCAAAGTTTCTCTTCGTACAAAATTATAAATTTTACATTAACATAAATGAAAAATATATCTTTAAACGTATAGAGAAAATTTAGAAAGGACTTAATTTTAAATGAGTTCTTGCTAATTGACCAGTTTTACCTAATCGGCACGACATATATATATATGTATATATATGTAGTGCCGATTAGGTAAAACTGGCCAATTAGCAAGAACTCGTTTAAAATTAAGTCCATTCTAAAAAATTCTCTTATACGTTTAAAGATTATTTTTTTCATTTATGTTAATGTAAAAAAAATTAATTTTGTACCAAAAGAAACTTAGAAAACCTACCTAACCTTATTATAACAAGCACAATTTAATTTAGCCTAACCCAACTAAATATATTTTAGATACGTTTACAATAATTTAATAATAAACAAACACAATGAAATATATTGTTTTCGTTAGGTTCAGAATTATTTTGGCGAAATTATTGCAAACACAAATTTTCGCTTGTCTTATATGGTAAGATGAGCGTTGCTATTTAAGCCAAAATCGCAAGTTTTACCTAATCGGCACAACATATATATATATCAATAACAACACTGTGCTAGCCAGGGTTCGAACCCATGTTGTACTGGCCCATCATTGTGATCGAGAACCACATGAAGCCTTTACCCACAGGACGACCCAATCCAACAATAAATAAGGACACTGCAAAGAGCTATGTGTTTTATTATGGTCCGAGGACCAAAGTAAAAGGGAATAAGAATAGCTAAACAGGACTACGAAATTAAAATTGCTAGGGATTCGAAAACTAACCCAGAAAGTTTTTTCCAGGTTTATTGAAAAAAAATTAGAGATAAGATAGGTTCCCTTAAAAATAACTCTGGGCATCTTACTGACAAGGAAAATGAAATGTGTTCGATTTTTAATAATTATTTTCTCTCGGTTTTCACCCAGGAAGACACTAATAATACCACAATATTTAGGTTTTTTAGTAGCCCTGAAGAATATAAATTACGTAATATCACAGTCACTAGCAAAATGGTTATCAAACAGATAGACCGATTGAAGAAAAATTAATCCGCAGGCCCTGCTGAACTTTTTTCAAGGGTTGTTAAAGAGTGCAAATTGGAACTTTGTGAACCATTGACTAATATTTTTAATATATCTCTTCAAACAGGTGTAGTGTCTGATATGTGGAAGATGGCCAATGTCATTCCTATTTTTAAAGCAGGGGACAAGTCACTACCGTCAAATTACCGCTCAATAAGCCTGACCTCAATTGTAGGTAAATTACTAGAGTCAATTATAGCTGATATCATAAGAAGCCATCTTGATAAGAATAATTTGATTGACACTCAGCATGGATTCACGAGGGGCCGTTCCTGCCTAACTAACACTGGTCTGCATGATTTTTTTATTGACTCTATGGTATATTTTTTGGTACATATATGGAAAATAGTAATTCATTGTTTTTTTTATTCATCTCTATCACAACAGGTTGTCAAGTTATACGGAAACGTTACTTTTATCTTTTCGTATAACATAAGTATATGAGAATGTGGTATATTACCAATTAAAATGATTACCTTATATTGAATTAAATGTTAAATCTAATATATTTTTCTTTATTTTTAAATTATTAATATGTCCAGAGGCTGCATAAATTGCTACGTCTGCAGGTAATTCACCCCTTCAGATTCCCAGAGCAACATTACTCTTTTTTTGAAGCGCTGCTACTTTGCTTATTTTGGCTGCAAACTTGGAGACCAAGACAAACCATTTGCACCACACAAAATTTGCAATAGTTGCATCAGTAAACTCCAAATGTGGTCAGTTGCAAAACTTAAATGTATGCACTTTGGAGTACCAATGGTATGGCGGGTGCAGATGTACTACCATGATGACTGCTACTTTTGTATGACTAAAGTAGCTGGATTCAACGAGAAGACTAAAGATCGCATAATATACCCAAATATTCCTTCAGCAATAAGACCTGTTCCACAGTTTGAAGATATTCCTGTACCTGTGCCACTTGAGACATGGCAAATTTCATCAGAGTCTGATACCAGTGATTCTAAGGAGATGGAAATAGAGTATGAGCCACCAACAAATAACGATCAAAAACCCTTCAACCAAGTTGAGCTCAATGACTTGGTGAGAGACCTTAAGCTTCCAAAAGAAAGTGCACAGTTACTTGGCTCTAGACTGAAGGAACACAGGCTCCTAGCTCCTGGAACAACATTCGCTTGGTACCGTCATCGTGAAGCGGAATTCGCTCATTTCTTTGACAAAGAGGAATCTTTAGTTTTCTGTTCAAATATTTCTGGCCTTATTGAAAACATGGGAATATCATACAAAGCAGATGAATGGAGACTCTTCATTGATTCTTCTAAAAGAAGTTTAAAGGCTGTACTTCTCTACAATGGCAACACAAATGCATCTGTGCCAATTAGCCATAGTGTCCAAATGTCAGAAACTTACGCAAATATGAAGACACTAATATCTGCAATCAAGTACCAGAATCACAATTTTCTCATTTGTGGTGATTTGAAAGTTATTGCTCTCCTACTAGGTCTTCAAGGCGGATATACCAAGTATCCCTGTTTTCTGTGTCTTTGGGATAGTAGGGCAGACAGCCAGCACTATGAACAAAAATACTTGCCAACAAGAACCAGCTTCTCACCCGAAAATCACAACGTGAAAACTGTGCCACTAGTTGACCCCAAGAAAATTCTGCTGCCACTACTCCACATCAAATTAGGGCTTATGAAAAAATTTGTGAAGGCCTTGAACAAGAATGGAACTGCTTTCAAGTACCTGGAGTCAAAGTTTCCTCGTATAAGTGAAGGCAAGCTAAAGGCAGGAATCTTTGTTGGCCCTCAGATTCGGGAATTGATGAAGGACAAGCGTTTTGATGAAGCATTAGCAGGTGTCGATGTGAATGCTTGGTTTTCCTTCAAGCAGATTGTCCACAACTTCCTGGGAAACAGGCGCTCCCCCGAATATGAAAACAATGATCCAAGACCTGATTTCAAGTTTCCAACAACTTGGGTCTAGAATGAGTGTGAAGATGCACTTTTTGCACTCACATCTTGGCTATTTTCCCAACAATAGTGGGGACTACAGTGAGGAACAAGGAGAGAGGTTCCATCACGATATTTGCACCATGGAAACTCTTTATAAGGGCAAATGGAATGTCAGCATGATGGCGGATTACTGCTGGTCATTGAAACGTAATGGTCTCGATGCACAGCACAAGCGAAATTCAAAGCGGTACTCCTTCCTTTGATTCATTATGTAGGCTAACCATTAGGATCATATTTTTTTAATAAAATAATTTGATTTGATTCATGTTGATATGGAATTCATGTCTTCTTAAAACTAACATAATGTGCTTTTCCATGATTACTTGCCCAATTTATTAAAAAATCACATTTTTTATTATTATTAATTTGTATTTTATTCAAAATCTTTACGGGATAGAGCAAAATTGTTTAGATATTTACAATCAGCAGCCCAAGAAAATGCAAGATCGCAACCATGAATAAAAATAAAAATTAAAAACATTCCAAATGCAGACCAGTGTTACCTTACACTCCTCATCTTCCACCGGTTCTCTGCACTGGACTGAAGTAGCCACTGGCTGGCAAAGCGTTCCCGTAATAAAGATTCACAAGTGTTACATAACTGTCATATTTATCAACTTACCAATTTTCTAAACCATTTATTCAAACCATGACAGCTTTTGTATGTGTTAAGTGTTTACATTTATAGTTTTCAACATTTGTTAATTTTACCTTTGGTTTTTATTATGTAGTGTATATAATGTTTTATTAGTACAAACACTGATTGTTGTGCTCTGTAAATATCATAACTACTGTAATAATATTGGTAGAAATACCGACAATATGTTAAGTAAAAGGTCACAAATGCTACTAATGTGACATTTTATTATGACAACGTTTCGCTCTCCAGGAACTTGACAAAGCTCCTGAAGACTACTGGTAATCCCCCATATGTATTCTGGGAGGCAGTTGAACAGTCTTGGGCTCCTGACACTTACTGTGTTGTCTCTCAGTTTACTCGTGGCGCCCCCGATTTTCATTGGGTGAATGTTGCATCTCCTGCTGAGTCTTTTGCTTTCATAGGGAGAGATTTTCGTGTGCAAGTTTGGTACTAATCCCTCTAGGATTTTCCAAGTGTATATAATTATGTATCTCTCCCACCTGCGTTCTAGGGAGTACAGGTTGAGGAACTTCAAGCGTTTCCAGTAATTGAGGTGTTTTATCACAGTTATGTGTGCCGTGAAGGTTCTCTGTACATTTTCTAGGTCAGCAATTTCACCTGCCTTAAAAGGTGCTGTTAGTGTGTAGCAATATTCCAACCTAGATAGAAACAAGCAACCTGAAGAGTGTCATCAAGGGTTTTGCATGCCTAGTTTTGAAGGTTCTCATTATCCATCCTGTCATTTTCCTAGCAGATGCAGTTGATACAATGTTGTGGTCTTTGAAAGTGAGATCCTCTGAGGTCTTTTGCATTAGTTTTTGTGAGGAAATTAAAACTATACTTCGATATAATTTTTATTTCATGTTTTCCATATCGGAGTGATTGAAATTTCTCATCATTCAACATCGTATTGTTTTCTGCGACTCATTTTAAGATTTGGTTGATGTCCGCCTGGAGTCTTGCAGTGTCTTCAATGTAGGACACTGTCATGTAAATTCGGGTGTCATCTGCAAAGGAAGACACGGTGCTGTGACTTACATCCTTGTCTGTGTCAGATATGAGGATGAGGAACAGGATGGGAGCGAAGTACTGTGCCTTGTGGAACACAGCTTTTCACCGTATCTGCCTCAGACTTTACTCTGTTTACTACTACTCTTTGTGTTCTATTAATTAGGAAATTTGTCAAAGGCTTTTGCCAAGTCTGTGTATGCTACATCTGCGTTTTGTTTGTCTTCTAGAGCATCCTGGACCTTGTCATAGTGGTCCAGTAGTTGGGACAGGCAGGAGCGACCTGCTTTAAACCCATGTTGCCCTGGGTTGTGTAACTGATAAGTATCTAGATGAGTGGCAATCTTGCCTCTTTGAACCTTTCAAAGATTTTTATGATATGGTATGTTAGCGCTATCGGTCTGTAGTTCTTTGCTATTGTTTTACTGCCCCCTTTGTGGAGTGGGGCTGTCTGTTGATTTTAGCAGCTGTGGGACGACCCCTGTGTCCCTGCTCCCTCTCCATAGCAGTTTTTGATGAACACGGAGTTCCATGAGTCTGGGCCTGGGGCAGAGTGCATGGGCGTGTCATTTATCACCTTTTCGAAGTCATTTGGCGTCAGGATAATATCAGACAGGTTTGAGTCTATCAAATTCTCTGTCTCACACATATAAAATTCATTTAGGTCTTCGACTCTCAGTCTGGTCAGCGGCTCACTAAAAACCGAGTCATATTGAGACTTTAGTAGCTCACTCATTTCCTTGCTGTCATCTGTGTAGGACCCATCTTGTCTAAGTAGGGGTCTAATACTGGATGTTGTTCTCGATTTTGATTTGGCACAAGAAAATAAATATTTTGGGTCTCTTTCAGTTTAATTTATGGTTTTTAGTTCTTCTTGCGTTTCTTGACTCCTGTAAGATTCCTTTAGCTTTAGTTCGATGTTTGCTATTTCTCTAACCAGTGTCTCCCTATGTATTACAGATATATTGGCCTCTTTTAGCTGCTCTATTATTCTTTGCCTTCACCTGTATAGGGAGAGTCTTTCTCTTTCTAGTTTACATCTTCTCTTCTTTTTCCTTAAAGGAATATGCCTTGAGCATACTTCAAGTGCCACAGAGTTAATTTTGTCTAGATATATGTTGGGATCTGTATTGCTTAGGCTATCTTCGCAGTTTATATAATTTAGGACCTGGTTTACTTGGTCCCACCTTATGTTTTAGTTATTGAAGTTGAATTTGGTGAAGGTTCCCTCGTGACTGATCAGATTTTGTTTTTCTGGGCCCCGTGCATACATGTCTGAACCTCTATTATGTTGTGATCTGAGTACATATATTGTTTATGATATGGTAATATTTCGTATCAGATCATCATTGTTAGTGACGATGAGGTTCAGTGTATTCTCTCATCTTGTAGGCTTTATTATTTGCTGGTTTAAGGTGAATTTGTGAAATTGTGAAGCTGGTTCAGAAAGTGAAGCAGCAGCTGCTGATACTCTCTTGGCTCTCCTTGAGTTCCAGAAGACACACAAGCAGTGCGGGCAGCCAATCAAAACTTGAATTTTGCCCACAATGTAGTTTGTGTGTTATATTCTATCTATCAATGTAACTAAATATGTAAAACAAAATTATAAAGCATGATATTTTCACTTTGGCTATTAAAAATAACAGTAACAATATAATATTAGATACAATAGGAAAATAAATAACAAGAGTGTCAATTTTTTTAAGGACGCTACACTTCCTCATATATATCCTTCAACGTAAACTATGAAACCCCATGTTCCCTTTCATCCCAACCCTCTCAGTTACCTCTATTTATATCCAGGAACCCTAACCCTTTGTCAGGGCAACCCCCTTCCCCCCCCCACTCGTGCATCCACTCCTCACCAACCCCTCCCACTCCCTTGACCCATTTGCAAGGACCAAAAATTCAGGAACTCATGAACTGGAACACAGTAATGGAAAGGAAGCTGAAAATGTGGTACATCAATGCAGATGGAATAACAAGAGTGAGGAATGAAATGAATGAATAGTGGAGGCATCCCCAGATATTATAGCACTCACAAAAACAAAGCTCACAGAGATAGCAGACACGATTTTTCTGGTTGGATATCAGATTTTGAGGAAAGACCAAGGGAACAAATTAGGTGGAGAAGTAGCACTGCTCATCATAAACCATTGGAGTTTTGAGATGAGTTGAAGGGAGAAAGGGGAAACAGATGACTACATGGTAGGCACACTGAGAACCATATGTTCCAAGGTGGTGATAACAGTGACACACAACCCTCCACTACACAGCAAGAGACCAAGAGGAATATGATGAAAACAACAGAGCATAGGTGGATACATTATCTGAGGTAGCAAGAAGAGTCCATATGAGCAGGGCAAAGTTTCTGATTATGGGCGATTTTAACCACAAGGAGATTGACCGGGAGAACCTGGAGCCACATATGGAACCAGAGGTGGTATTACAAACACAGTTGATGTCCTGTGGGCCTATAGAGCCTGTCTGTAAATAAGTCAGCAAACTTCTCAACTAGGCAATGCAGAGACAATGCAATAAATTCTTAATCTATCTATTGCTTTACCAAACATTATTAATCCATTATTTATCCATCTTAATCCATCTATTGCTTTACCAAACATTATACAGATAATTACACTATATACAGCGGATAATTACAAGACGGTATTTGGAAGCAAGAGACATGGTGAGATCCGTCTTCCAGCTGATTAAATGGAAGCCCACCTATCTGCTCCACGAGTTGAAGACACTGCTTCACAGGACTGCCAAGGTTTCATGTAATTGGCTGATGAACTAGCAATTAGCATATCAGTGAGTCCCCCAACTGCTATTCTATACTCATAATTGTTGGTTCACTGGTTGGGCAGGCATAGCTACATGGACGAGTGAAATACAGTGAATAAATTGTAACGTACTCTTCGCATGCCACACTCCTACCCCAAGAGGCTGTAGTAGAAAGACTCAGGGGCGGCATGTGTGCTGCGCACGTGAAAAAACCAATCGAAAAATTATGGAAACTGAGTTAATCACATAAAAAAACATAGCTTAACTTTTTGGCAACATTCTGGTATAAGAATCAATGTTCTACGATGTTCCTACAAGGAATTACAGTCATTTATAACATGTATGGTGACGCCGCCGCGCGTTGCACGCCTACTCACATCCAGTAAATTTTTAGAATTTTTGTCCGTTTATTTTTTTTTTTGCTATTTCTTGTATTATTCTAATATAATAATTGACGATTTGGCATCATAAAAGAGTGGGTGGAGCTAATACACAGTCTGGGAGCCAATCAGGAAGCGTCTGGGAACATTTGAATACGTCAGCGGAAATTCCTGTCTCGGGAGGCGTGATAAAATGCTTCATTATTACCCCAATATCAACTCTACGGCTTATTTATCTATCACAATTGTAGATCAATTGTGATAGATATGACATAATAAACAATATAAATAACATAGAAACATGATATATACTCTAGAGTGAATAAAATAAGCCATAATATGGCGAATTGTCAGCGCAAGTCCGACCGTATAAAAATAATTACCGCTCTGATCATACCCCTTCCTATCCGGGTTCTTTGGTCCTGGGAAATAGGAAAAGGTGTGTTTGTAAGGCTAATTGCGCTAGATCACTAGTTTCATTAGAAAACACTGGAAAAAAAAAGATTTTCTCGGAATTGTTTCTCCCCGAGTCGGGAGACTGGCGGGCGTTTTCGGTGAATATCTCGGAAGGAAGTTTTTGACTTATTTCATGAAGCCCATCATTTATTATTGAACTAAATGCAATATTTTTTACAGGAATAAATAAAATGATTGTTCTACAATTGGCTTGTAGAAAATTGGAAATATTCCAAATATTTTGAGATTTGTGTTGGAGTAAAGGGCAAGATATTTTGCAAAAGTAAAAAACTTAGCAACTTTATTTTTTGTAGAATAACTAAAGATATTTACAGGATTACCTCCAGTGAAAACATCGCATTATCATTGTTTTATAAGTACCAAGTCCCAAAACCACCTTTCGTAGTGCCATTTAGGCCGGGATTCTAGCCAAATGTCATTTTCAGTAAATATTTTTTTTCAGTTGTTTTTTGGGCTATCTTATTGAAACTTACACACAATAATATTCATAAATACTTCTTCATGTACACCAAATATGAAAGAAATCGGACTAGAGGAAAAAAATGAGGGTCCAATTTGGTAATGCCTCCCCTTAGACATCCTTCAATAGGTAGGGTGCCACCATGACACAAATCATACTAACAAATGGGACTGCTATTCCTCTTAACTATCCAACTCAGGAGATAGTGCTCAACGCAAAGAGGGACTTTATGTCAAGCAATAACCATAGATTGAGACAGGAGACAGTAGGATAACTTAAGTCCAAGACACTTATAACCTTTATTTTTTATATACTTTATTAACAATTTGACCATAAGGAATAAAAAACCTTAGCTACCCATTTACCCTGTCTATCACAAAATAAATTGAAGATAATACTTGTTAATAAACCCCAGAGAGTCCGCTATAACGTTATCCTTGCCAGTGATGTTCCTGGTGGAATTATTATAGGGCTGCAGGTGCTATACGCAGTGTATGAGGCGGGTGTTTGTGTTCCTCATGGAGGTGAGGTAGGTCACTGGTTATGAGGCGGGTGTTTGTGTTCCTCATGGAGGTGAGGTAGGTCACTGGTTATGAGGCGGGTGTTTGTGTTCCTCATGGAGCTGAGGTAGGTCACTGGTTATGAGGCGGGTGTTTGTGTTCCTCATAGAGCTGAGGTAGGTCACTGGTTATGAGGCGGGTGTTTGTGTTCCTCATGGAGCTGAAGTAGGTCACTGGTTATGAGGCGGGTGTTTGTGTTCCTCATAGAGCTGAGGTAGGTCACTGGTTAGTGGTCACTGAATACTTGCACCACACATGACGATAAAAATACGTGGAGACGTTCAAGGTACAAAGACCAGGGCCAGGGCCTCTTTATTGATAGTCGAGTAGGCCCACTGATAGGCCTTGAGTTTGGCCGAAAACTAGGCAACTGGATGAAAGGCTTTCACCAGAGGTTTGAAGTAAACTGCATCCACTCCAGTCTCCCAGGCATCAATCTGTAAGAAAATGGTTTTATATAAACTGGAGACACTTTATTTTAGAAAAGGCTTCTTCACAACTAGAGGACCATTACTGGTAAGAGAGTTTAGGTGGCCACAATGACAGAAAAGTGCTGACAGATTTTCTTATAAAACTATTATTTCCAGAAATCGTTGATGACATTTTTTTTTCTTGAGGAATAGGGTAATTTTGAATGGCTAAAATTTGATCCAACTTGGGTGCCACTTTACCACTGCCTACTTCATGCACTAGGAAAGTTATTGCAGATTGACCAAAAGATGATTTACTAATATTGACTTAACTTATATGTCTTGAATCTCTCAAAGAGATCCTTTAGATGGGACAAATGATTATCCTACACAGAAACTGCAGCCTATCGTCCAGGTAGGCATCTGTGCCTTCAAGTCCTTTAATAGCCTGATGGATCATTTTTTGGACAGAGGCAAGCGAATTCCTCATTCCAAAGGATGAAGGTCAGAGTATACTGGTAACGACTTGGAAAGCAGAAATCTCTTTAGTATTATCTCTTAAAGGTACTTGATAGTATGCTTTAAGGATGTTGAATTTATAAACATACTTGGCCTTACCCACAAAGCCCAGTGTTGTTCATACGAGGAAGTAAGTGGTTCTGTAACCTCATTAACCTTGTGGTAATCTGTACACGTCTGTACTCTCTTGTCAGTTTTCTTAACCAGGATGCACGGCGAGGCCCATGGGCTGGAAGACTCTTCTGTCAATCTGTGTTCTGGTAGAAACTTTACTTCCTGTTGAAGTAATTTTTGCTTCTCGGAATAAGCTTTGTGAGGAGAGAGTTTAATAAATTTAGAAGATCCCACATCCACATCATGGTAACCAAGGCTGCTCATTTTTTATACTCCAAAAATATGTCAGGATAGGTTTGCAAAAGGGTAGTGAGTGTTATTGTTTGATTTTCTGCAAGACCTGACATAGTAGGGTGAGAACTGTGTATACATGGAATCAAGGTCATCAACAGCATCAATAGGAAGAGAGGATAAGGTTATTAATGAGACCTGAGGTGGTTCAAAGAACTTTTTCATTTGGTTGATGTGGTAGACCTTACCCAAGATGGGTTTATCCAAAGGTCTTACGATATAGCTGTCAAAATTTTCTTTACCACGTGCATAGGACCCGTAAATATCGCTTTTAAGGTATGACCCGACACTGGTTCCTGAACCACCAACACATTGTCTCCTGGATAATAGGAGTGAAATTTAGACGTTTTATCATAACTGTTCCGTGTTATTCTGAGCTGTTGTTAGATTCGCCTTGACCAGCTGTCTTGCCAGGTGGTCTTGACCAGCTGTCTTGTCAGATGGCCTTCACCAGCTGTCTTGCCAGGTGGTCTTGAGCAGCTGTATTGCCAGGTGGTATTGAGCAGCTGTCTTGCCAGGTGGCCATGACCAGCTGTCTTGCCAGATGGCCTTGAGCAGCTGTCTTGCCAAGTGGTCTTAAGCAGCTGTCTTGCCAGGTGGTCTTGAGCATCTGTCTTGCCAGGTGGTCCTGAGCAGCTGTCTTGCCAGGTGGTATTGACCAGCTGTCTTGGCCAGGTGGCCTTGATCAGCTATCTTACCACGTGCAGTCTTGATTTAGGATCATAGATCATCTTCAAGGTGTCTTCTCTTAAACATTCTTCCTTAGGCATGTGTATTATTT
This sequence comes from Cherax destructor, assembly GCA_009830355.1. Lineage (NCBI taxonomy): Eukaryota > Metazoa > Arthropoda > Malacostraca > Decapoda > Parastacidae > Cherax > Cherax destructor. Next base: position 95,399 of record WNWK01004708.1, read on the forward strand.
AGTTTAACGTCTTTATTATACACCCCATACCCATCCTGTGGGCGGTAGTCACCCCATACCCATCCTGTGGGCGGTAGTCACCTCATACCCATCCTGTGGGCGGTAGTCACCCCATACACATCCTGTGGGCGGTAGTCACCCCATACCCATCCTGTGGGCGGTAGTCAAAGGATTAGAGGTACATAATGGGTCCAGGGACTGGGCCACAAAATTTTGATAGCTGAACAAGTTACAAAAGTAATGAACTATTTACATGTTTATATTTGATCACAATCGTAATAAATTATTAATGTAAACATTAATTAGGTCACACACACATACACACACACACACATGGGGGTCGAAGACCCAGGGTAACAGAGGAAGATGGGCCTGGAAAAGAAGAATGGATGGAGCTATGTAAAATGATGAAACAAGAGTGAGAAAGCAAGCTAGGTGAACTTACCACAAAAATGGAGAAAAGGACGGAAGCAGAGATGATGTGGGAGTCGTGAGCTGAATCCAAGATACAGAACTTAGAAGCTGAAGTAAAAATGCTGAAGAAAGATAAAGGGCCAATGAGCAGAAGGAACATGGCATCTTGAGCAGGTACACCAATATTAAACGAGGGGTCTATAGGAAAGAAAGGAGACAAGACGGCCACCAGGAAATGGTGAGGAATGAAAAGGGCATGCTTCTGATCACAGGGACAGTATCCTGGTAATATCTGCTGTTTTCAACCCTTTTACCTACACCACCTAAGAGACATGTTTAAATGGTATGACGAACTTCCTGCAGGAGGTTCAGTGGGACAGGGAATTGGTAGGAAAGTCAGTAAACGAAAGGGTAGAATACGTAACAACAAAATGCAAGGAGGCAGAGGAAAGGTTTGTTCCCAAGGGCAACAGAAATAATGGGAAGACCAGAATGAGCCCTTGGTTTACCCGAAGGTGTAGGGAGGCAAAAACTAAGTGCACTAGGGAATTGAAAAAGTACAGAAGACAAAGGACCCATGAAAATAAGATTAGTCGAAGAGCCAGAAACGAGTATGCACAGATAAGAAGGGAGGCCCAGCGACAGTACGAAAACAAACACAGCATCGAAAGTCAAGTCTAACCCGAAACTGCTGTATAGCCACATTAGGAGGAGGACAACAGTCAAAGACCAGGTGATCAGGCTGAGGAAAGAAGGTGGGGAACTCCCAATAAACGATCAAGAGGTATGTGAGGAGCTCAACACGAGATTTAAGGAAGTATTTACAGTGGAGACAGGAAAGACTCTGGGAAGACAGAACAGAGGTGGACACCAACAAGTGTTGAATGACATACATACAACTGAGGAGGAGGTGAAGAAATCACAATCTTCAACACATCCCTTGAAACTGGGCAACTACCTGAGGTATGGAAGACGGCAAATGTAGTTCCCATTTTTAAGAAAGGAGACAGAAATGAGGCACTGAATTATAGACCAGTGTCACTGAGGTGTATAGTATACAAAGTCATGGAGAAGATTATCAAGAGGAGAGTGGTAGAGCACCTGGAACGGAACAAGATTATAAATGACAACCAACACGGATTCATGGAAGGCAAATCCTGTGTCACAAACATTCCGGAGTTTTATGACAAGGTAACAGAAGTAAGACACGAGAGAGAGGGGTGGGTTGACTGCATTTTCTTGGACTGCAAGAAGGCCTTCGACACAGTTACTCACACTACTTTGTCACAATCACCTGACACAAAGCACTCCGGGTACACAACTCCGGGTACAACAATTCCGGGTACAACAATTCTGGGTACAACACTGAATACTTGTGTCCGTGTCACCGAACACACCGAGTTACATTACACAACACGCTAACTTAGACATCTCTTCTTGTGTCACACGACACTTTTACCACTACCTTAGTGTCACACTCGACGCTACGTAGCATATCCGACGACCATACTGACCAGCATACCAAAGCCAAGCCAGCAGGGAACTGAAGTCGATGTAAGCCAGCAAAGTCCAGTCGTTGTATCCGTGGTCTGGTCAACACTCTCATAGACCAGTAGATAGGCCGTGTAGCAATCTAGTGAATACTCTCAAAGCAAGTAGAGGTAGTCTAAGGCCTTGTCACCAGCACGAAGAGTCAGGAGTACTCTGCGAGAGTCTACACTCTCAAGCAGGTCTTGTCACCAAGTGTCTGATGTACTCTCCAGTAAGGTGTATCTGGGAGAGTCTGGCGAACACTCTCCAGTAGGTGTACTCTGGGAGAGTCTGGCGAACACTCTCCAGTAGGTGTACTCTGGTAGAGTCTGGCGAACACTCTCCAGTAGGTGTACTCTGGGAAAGTCTGGCGAACACTCTCCAGTAGGTGTACTCTGGGAGAGTCTGGCGAACACTCTCCAGTAGGTGTACTCTGGGAGAGTCTGGCGAACACTCTCCAGTAGGTGTACTCTGAGAGAGTCTGGCGAACACTCTCCAGTAGGTGTACTCTGGGAGAGTCTGGCGAACACTCTCCAGTAGGTGTACTCTGGGAGAGTCTGGCAAACACTCTCCAGTAGGTGTACTCTGGGAGAGTCTGGCGAACACTGTCAGTCAAGCTGGCTCAGCAGTCCAACATTGGGTTTGATGACGTACCCAGTGGTACTGCCGGCCGGCAGGTTAACTACATATATATATATATATATATATATATATATATATATATATATATATATATATATGGTGGAGCGAGAATTCCTCGACACTCTAACCCACGGGACCATAAAATTCTACAAGAATCACTCACCCAGCAGAGCTAGGTGTTGTACCGTGATCCGATGACAAACGATGGTGTGGGTGCCACCCACACCACCGTCATTAAGGACCTAAGGAGAGAGCTCAATATCCGGTTCTTGGGTGACGATACACTAGCAGGCATCCCAGAATCCCTCCCAGAAGACGTCAGAATTATCAAAGAGCAAAGAGAGAACATAGGCCCCTCCCTAAATCCTTCTAAATGTAAACCGGTGTTCCCCAACAAGCTGCCCTGCAAGGAATCACAGGTGTTGATCCGACTGACTCCATCTCCTTGGGTCTAATGCTATCGGTGAGGTTTTTGAAAAAAAATATCTGAACTCAAGCGGATGGAAACCAGAATCAGTTGTCCCTATTCCTCCTTAAGCTAGTTTACTTTTTACGATGCTCTATTCTTTGTCAGCCACAAATTGGGAGATTGCGACTCCCTCTTAAAGTCCATGCTGGAAAAAATCGTAAACCTTGTCCTGGAGGACTCGTAGAAGCAGCAAGCCACACTTCCAGCCAGATTAGTGGGACTGGCCATATGTACAGCCTGTGCGATTGCCCTGCCAGCCTTCTAATCCTCCTCCAGTGAATTCAACGAGCTGGAGAAGGAAATTCTACAAGAACATATACACAATAAGGCAGGAGTGGCTGACCTCAGATATACTAGTGGCACCAGCATGTGGGACACCATATCAGCACAGATGAAACCAGCTTAAACTTCAGTTTATAAAAAATCCAGTTTGGACAGCTTCACAATGAGAGAGCTTACCTTTTAGCGATGAGCATCACTCGGGAGACTTTCCCCTCACAGTTCTCATCTCTGCGACTGGCACACGTCTTGACCTACAGACCCTTCGTATTGCAGTTTCTATCCGCCTTGCTGTCCTAATTCACACTGAGTACAGATAATTAGGGCAAAGCAGTAGTTGACCAGTATGGTCTCCACCGAACTGATCAAGTTCCAAAGGTTGGCATGCTTGATACAATGAGGTCAAGGAGATCAAGAGAAGCCTTGCTACAGCCCTGTTCCTAGCTGAGAGCCTCGATCGTTACTACTTACCACCCTGAAGTGCCCGCCTACTGCCCTGACGGGATTACATTCTGTCTTTGAAAGAATAGGACACATGCTGGGGTAGACACATGCTGGGGGTAGACACGCTTGGGTAGACACACGCTGGGGTAGACACATGCTGGGGTAGACACATGCTGGGGTAGACACACACTGGGGTAGACACATGCTGGAGTAGACACATGCTAGGGTAGACACACACTGGGGTAGACACATGCTGGGGTAGACACATGCTGGGTAGACACATGCTGGGGTAGACACACACTGGGGTAGACATGCTGGAGTAGACACATGCTGGGGTAGACACACACTGGGGTAGACACATGCTGGAGTATATATATATATATATATATATATATATATATATATATATATATATATATATATATATATATATATATATATATATATATATATATATATATATATGTCGTGCCGATTAGGTAAAACTGGTCAATTAGCAAGAACTCATCTAAAATTAAGTCCTTTCTAAAATGTTCTCTTATACGTTTATATATATATTTTTTTCATTTATGTTAATGTAAGAATTTATAATTTTGTACCAAGAGAAACTTTGAAAACCTACCTAACCTTATTACAACAAGCGCAATTTAATTTAGCCTAACCCAACTAAATATATTTTAGATACGTTAACATTAATTTAATAATAAACAAACACAATGAAATATATTTTTTTCGTTATGTTCAGAATGATTTTGGCGAAATTATTGCATACACAAATTTTCACTTGTCTTATATGGCAAGGTGAGCGTTGCTATTTAAGCCAAAATCGCAAGTTTTACCTAATCGGCACGACATATATATATATATATATATGTCGTGCCGATTAGGTAAAACTGGTCAATTAGCAAGAACTCATCTAAAATTAAGTCCTTTCTAAAATTTTCTCTTATACGTTTAAAGATATATTTTTTTCATTTATGTTAATGTAAGAATTTATAATTTTGTACCAAGAGAAACTTTGAAAACCTACCTAACCTTATTACAACAAGCGCAATTTAATTTAGCCTAACCCAACTAAATATATTTTAGATACGTTAACATTAATTTAATAATAAACAAACACAATGAAATATATTTTTTTCGTTATGTTCAGAATGATTTTGGCGAAATTATTGCATACACAAATTTTCACTTGTCTTATATGGCAAGGTGAGCGTTGCTTTTAAGCCAAAATCGCAAGTTTTACCTAATCGGCACGACATATATATATATATATATATATATATATATATATATATATATATATATATATATATATATATATATATATATATATATATATATATATATATATATATATATATGTAATGAGGTACTACCTCTAGAACTTTACTGGGGACCCTCATCCTCAGAGAAGACAATAAACGTACCTCAGTGAACACTCAAGGTTCTCCCGGAGCTGTTTGAATATTTTCTTCTCCTACCACCTCCTATATATATTATATTTGTACTTTATTAATAGACAGAATACATTGACAGAAAACACAAACATGAACATGAATACATTGGTACAATATATCAAAGATTATGAATATATATATATATATATATATATATATATATATATGTATATATATATATATATATATATATATATATATATATATATATATATATATATATATATATATATATATATATATATATATATATTATATATATATGTATATATATATATATTTACTAGCATTAGCTTGTAGCTTTAGATTTACAGCTAAACTAGTTAGAAACTGTTATGCCACATCCGCTCGTTTCAATATCCAGCACTAAATCATAATACTATCCCAATGGGCACTACCAACAATAGTCGACTATCAACCAATTGGGACAGAAAGTGCAAGGAGATTAGCACCCTATGTAATGCTGTGTGAACTGAGGATGCAGGTGTGAGAACAAGGACCTAACAGGAGTAAGGAGACTTGGCTATCAAGTGATGCTTGTCCCGGGGATCGAACACAGGGCCTTTCGATTGTGATATACAACTGAGCTCCGGGGCTAATCAAAGCAATCAAGTCACTATGTGGCAAAAATCACTCGATCAGAACCCACTCATAATGGTCAGGCCACTAAATAATAATAATAATAATAATAATAATAATAATAATAATAATAATAATAATAATAATAATAATAATAATAATAATAATAATGTCTTTATTTACTACAAGTACATGTACAAGGTATACAGACCATAGTTGACATCAATGACATACTACTATATAGAAAAATCCTTGTTATGCAGAGCATTTCGGGCAAATTTGGTCAGTTTCGTCCCAGGAAGCGACCCACACCAGTCGACTAACACCCATGTACCCATTTTACTGATGGGTGAACATTGACAACGGGTGTAAGGAAACAAGCCCGATGTTTCAACCCCTTTGCCGGGAATCGAACCCGGACCCTCGCCGTGTGAAGCAAGAGCTTTTTCCAGCAGGCCATGGGGGGCCTGGTGGCAACCAGCACCTATCACCAACATACTACATCACCACACACCACCACACTTCACCACCATCCATCACCATCACATACTGCTACCACCACTTAGCTACTTTAACCTAAGGGCACTGTGCAGCACCATCACCACACTACATCACCAACATCACCAGGTATGTCTGGTGACATACACCATCACCAGGTATGTTTGATGACATACCTGGTGGCATATATAATGTCGTGACGATTAAGCTGGACTGGGTAGATTGGCATAAAAACCAATATCGTCCTCTGCCGAATTAGCAAAGATAAAACCTGTTTATGTAATAAATGCGAAATTCAATCTGAGCATAACGAAACAAATATATGTATATCAATGATTTCAAGTAATATTAAATAAATGTAAATTGATCTATGATGAAATATAGCAGAATTTAGCGTTAGTTTCATAGCTCAGCGGTGGAGCTGTGAGACACCTTCAGGTAAGCATTTTGTATTCTAATTAACTGTGACGCATATTCCCTGCATAATTAATATATACCTTTCACTGATCGCTAGGAGCAACTGCATGTGGTGGCCCCAGCATAGTCAGGTAAACATGAAAACTCTGCCGTTAATGAAAATGCTGGTAGCATCTCTATTAACAATGTTTAAATTAACATTAATATCCGTCAGTGTCCAATACTGACTCATAATATTCCATCCTAACTTTCTCAGGTATATTCCAAATATTTATCTTTAACCTAAAATATATCTAAAAGTACCCCATTTTAAAAATGGATCTTATGGTTGTAAATCTCTCCCTCGACTACGTATTAAGACTAATGCCATTAAATCAGTGACCATTTCATTTCCTTAAAAAAATTAATACCTCATTTGGTACTGATTCAACGACACATCCGTCTTATAATTTATTGGCTCAGACCACCAGTGGTTTTAGGTTCCTAGCCGAAATAGCAACGACCATTGCTAGTAGTTTCAGGTTCATTTTTTTTATTCAGAACATAGTAGTGGCGGATTAATTTATGGAAAAGCACTGAAGCAATAAGAGACATGCGGCATTGCAGTCTCAGGTCTCTTAAAAAAATCACTAAGTTACGAAACCCAAGTCGGTCAGTGAAATTGATTGTTCCATAGAAATCAATATAAGAAGAGTCCAGATGAATGAAGAATTTATCTTACACCTGTTCCTCCTGTTTACCTAGCAGTAAATAAGTTCCTGATTGTCATCCTGGGGAAGGAGATAGTTTACTTCAGATAGGTAAAGGCATTGGAATGATCTTAGTTTGGATAACAGTTCTTAGCCTGTTAGTTCACCTGTTAGTTCACCTGTTAGTTCACCTGTTATGGAGTGGACTTTCAAGCCTCAAGGTCCAGGCAGACTATTGACTGACATATCATTACATTTATTATACTCCTACTCCGGTATATATATACTTGACAGTTTTATAGTCCAGAATATTGTTTATAATATTTGAAGGCAAAAATATTTGTCACAAAAATACTGTGTTTTTTATCAGACGAACAAAATTACTTGATGTGGTTTAATTAACATATGCAATGTGCTTCTCTTGATTCTCGTTCCAATTCTTCTGAAGACGTGTATGTAAGCACAGTAAAGCGCTCAAGTTTTATATTTTATTTTCACAGTGGTATTTTTATATATTTTGAGTTCTTCCTCATATATACGTAGTGTCGAATAAACTAAACAAGCAAGTTAAGTCTAAAAAGTAAGGGAGATTTCTTCCAAAATAAGCAAGAGTGTGAATGACAATTTGTTTTTACCGTAACTCTGCAAAAATAAATATGATCACGAACAAATGTATATCATTGATTTTAATAAGAAATCAATTCATACTGATCTATGACATATATATATATATATATATATATATATATATATATATATATATATATATATATATATATATATATTTTAATATATGTGCCGATTAGGTAAAACTTGCGATTTTGGCTTAAATAGCAACGCTCACCTTGCCATTTAAGACAAGTGAAAATTTGTGTATGCAATAATTTCGCCAAAATCATTCTGAACATAACGAAAAAATATATTTCATTGTGTTTGTTTATTATTAAATTAATGTTAACGTATCTAAAATATATTTAGTTGGGTTAGGCTAAATTAAATTGCGCTTGTTGTAATAAGGTTAGGTAGGTTTTTAAAGTTTCTCTTGGTACAAGATTATAAATTTTTACATTAACATAAATGAAAAAAATATATCTTTAAACGTATAAGAGAAAATTTTAGAAAAGACTTAATTTTAGATGAGTTCTTGCTAATTGATCAGTTTTACCTAATCGGCACGACATATATATATATATATATATATATATATATATATATATATATATATTATATATATATATATATATATATATATATATATATGTCCGATTAGGTAAAACTGGTCAATTGCAAGAACTCATCTAAAATTAAGTCCTTTCAAAATTTTCTTATAGTTTAAAGATATATTTTTTCATTTATGTTAATGTAAGAATTTATAATTTTGTACCAAGAGAAACTTTGAAAACCTACCTAACCTTATTACAACAAGCGCAATTTAATTTAGCTAACCCAGCTAAATATATTTTAGATACGTTAACATTAATTTAATAATAAACAAACACAATGAAATATATTTTATTCGTTATGTTCAGAATGATTTTGGCGAAATTATTGCATACACAAATTTTCACTTGTCTTATATGGCAAGGTGAGCGTTGCTATTTAAGCCAAAATCTCAAGTTTTACCTAATCGGCACGACATATATATATATATATATATATATATATATATATATATATATATATATATATATATATATATATATATATATATATATATATATATATATATATATATATATGATTTTATTCCCGACGTTCGTTTCTTGTGAATGTAAATTTCTTGTAACTTATTCAAGAAAGAATAACTACAGATCCCTGAATCAAGAGCTTTTCAGCCTGCGGGTACTCCCTATGAATGGTGATTAGCACATTCTATTCACCTTCACTTCCCATTCACATTTTTTTTGTTACCGACTCTTTTTTTTTTATATTTGTTTGATGGCTTACGTTAACTACACTATTGAACGCGATTTTAGATTGGGAATATTTGCTGGAATTTGTTGTAAAAATGCTCAAAACTCGACATTTTCTTGTAAAAGTGATTTGAAATTCAACATTTGCTGTATTTTTGTAAATTCAACATTTGCTGTTTTTTTTTAAATTCAACATTTACTGTAAAAACTACTTGAAATTAAATATTTGTTGAAATGTTAGAAATGTTGAAATGTTAAAAATGTGAAAATGTTCAAAATTCAACATTTCTAAAAAATGCTCGAAATTCAACATTTGTAATAAAAATGTTCGAAATTTAACATTTGCGAAAAAATGTTCAAAATTCAACATTTATAAAAAAAATCAAAATTGAACATTTGTAAAAATAATTTTGAAATTCAATATTTGTAAGAAATGTTCGAAATTCAACACTTGTAGTAAATGTTTGAAAAAATGTATGGAATTCAACATTTGTAAAAAAAATTCAAAATTGAACATTTATATAAAAAAATTGAAATTCAACATTTACAAAAAAAAAAGTGTAAAAAAAAATGTAAAAAAATTATTTCAAAGTATCACAAACTATCATCATTCCTCAGCACACTCACCATATGCTATCATCACTCACCATCACAAAGTATCACCACTCATCACTCTCACCATCACAAAGTATCACTGCTCATCACTCTCACCATCACAAAGTATCACCACTCATCACTTTCACCATCACAAAGTATCACCGCTCATCACTCTCACCATCACAAAGTATCCCCACTCATCACTTTCACCATCACAAAGTATCACCGCTAATCACTCTCATCATCACAAACTATCACTACACACCATACCATCACAAACTATTATTACTGAACACTATCAGAAACTATCATCACTACACAACATTTTCACCATAGCTAACACTAAATACTTTCACTATTATAAACATCACTACACCACTCTCTCACCATCACAAACTATCACCACACAGCACTTTCACCATCACAAACTATCACCTCACACCACTTTCACCATTATAAGCTATCATCACTACACCATTCTCACCATCACTATCACTACAAAACACTCTCATCACTATACAACACCTTACCATAACAAAATATCACTACACAATACCTTCACCATCACAATCACTACAAAACACTCATCATCACAAACAATACACAAAACACCATCACAGAATATCACTACAGAACGCTCTCACTACCACAAACTATAACTACACAACACTCACTATCAGAAACTATTATCACTACATCACTATCACAAATTATCACTACACAACTCTCTCCCTATCAAAAACTATCACTACACAATACTTTCACCATCAAAAACTGTCTTCACTTCACAACTCTCATTATAAATTATCATTACAAAACACAAACTGTCTTCACTATTTAACACTCACCAGTACAATTTTCACTATTAAAAATTCTCACTATGACAACTGACCTCACATTTTAACACTCACACCATCCCCAACTACTTTCACTACTCACGTACTCTCACAAGTGAATTTGCTATTTTATACTCTAAAAATATAAAAGTGATAGCTCAGTACTATCACTGTTTTACACTATAACTATCTAAAAGTGATAGCTCAGTTCTATTACTATTTTACACTATAACTATCTAAAATTGATAGCTCAGTGCTTTCACTGTTTTACACTATAACTAAAAGTGATAGCTCAGTACTATCACTATTTTTCACAATAACAAACTAAAAGTGATAGCTCAGTACTATCACTATTTTTCACAATAACAAACTAAAAGTGATAGCTCAGTACTATCACTATTTTTCACAATAACAAACTAAAAGTGATAGCTCAGTACTATCACTATTTTTCACAATAACAAACTAAAAGTGATAGCTCAGTACTATCACTATTTTCACAATAACAAACTAAAAGTGATAGCTCAGTACTATCACTATTTTTCACAATAACAAGTTAAAAGTGATAGCTCAGTACTATCACTATTTTTCACAATAACAAACTAAAAGTGATAGCTCAGTACTATCACTATTTTTCACAATAACAAACTAAAAGTGATAGCTCAGTACTATCACTATTTTTCACAATAACAAGTTAAAAGTGATAGCTCAGTACTATCACTAGTTTTCACAATAACAAACTAAAAGTGATAGCTCAGTACTATCACTATTTTTCACAATAACAAACTAAAAGTTATAGCTCAGTACTATCACTATTTTTCACAATAACAAACTAAAAGTGATAGCTCAGTACTATCACTATTTTTTTCATAATAACAAACTAAAAGTGATAGCTCAGTACTATCACTATTTTACAATATAACAATATAAAAGTGGCAGCTCAGTACTATCACCGTCAGAACCTGATAGTTGACGACGCCTGTTTGTCTTCCCGGACTTACATGAACGGTGAGGATACCCGGCGGACAACAATGTATGGCAAGTATACAAAGCGGTTGGATCTTCAGAAGATACGATGCATGAGGGGCAAGGATGTTGATCATATCTTCGCCGAGACTCGTCGCCCCTTCGGCAAGGTGTGTAAAGTTTTAGTTGGAGATGAGGAACTGATGGCTTCACGTCTCTTACTTCGTGGTGAAGGAATACTCTACGCAGTCGTCTATAAAACTTACTTTCATGCGGTGTCTATATATCGTTGCTTCGATGGAAATTTTTATATTTTGACCCAACAACCGATCCTTCCCATTGCTCTTCCCAAGATTACAGGAGGAAACACAACATCACCAACAAAAAATATATTGAGATCAACGCCCACTTTCAGCTTCCTGGCCATATAACTTGCGCTTACCATGCCATTAACTTCTTGGATTATGTCACAACTTCACCTATAAGGGACTCTAACCTTCTCACCAAAGCATTTAAAGACATGATGGGTCGAAACAACACTGATCTACGAGCTGTAATACGTGTGATGAACATTTTGAGTCAATTCTCAAGAAATATTGATTTATATATGACATCTGTTCAAGACGGTAGTCCTTGTTACACTCCCGTCCATCAACCCCAGTACCGTCCTCGCCCTCGAAGATGTCAATACCGCGTCGCCCCTTATTGAACATACAGCGAATGACAGTCGAGCAGACCATACAGGAAATGACAGTTAAACAGACCATACAGGAAATGACAGTTCAACAGACTATACAGGAAATGAGAGTTCAACAGACCATACAGGAAATGACAGTTCAACAGACCATACAGGAAATCACAGTTCTGGAGATGTGGATGAAAACAGAAATTCATCGTACCAAGAAGTTATATATGTTTTTGTTAAAAGTTCTGATTACTATCGTCTCATTACTATCGTCAAAGACTGACTACCCGGGCTGACTACTAGTGAGTAGTTAGCCTAAAAAAAAAAGATGCTATAGTAACACAATTATCACAGTTAAGATGGTGACATACAATACTTAACTGATAGTGATGGTAAGTGTAGTGAATTGAAAACAATTTGTTATGGTTAGATTGTGCATAGATGAAATTTTGTGATGGTAAGTGTAGTGATGATAGTCGGTGATGGTGAGTGTTGTGTAGTGATGACAGTTTGTGAAGGTGAGAGTGTTACATAATGATGATACACTGTGAGTGGAGAGTGTTGTGTAGTGATGATACACTGTGAGTGGAGAGTGTTGTGTAGTGATCACAGTTTGTGATGGTGAGTGTGTTGCATAATAATGATGAAGTGTGATGGAGAGAGATGTGTAGTGATGATAGTTTGTGATGGTGAAACTGTTGTGTAGTAGCAGTGTTGTGTAGTGATGATAGTGAGATGAAGAGTATTCTCTAGTGAGGTGTGTGATGGTAAAAGTGGTTTTGAAAATCATGATTGTGTTGTATATAGATGATAGTGAAGGTGAGAGCAGTGATGGTAGTTGGTAAAGGTGAGTGTTGTGTAGTGATATTTTATGATGGTGAAAATGTAGTGTAGTGATGATAGTTTTTGATGGTGAGTGTCGTGATAGTTTGTGATGGTGAAAGTGTGTAGTGATGATAATTTGTGATTGTGAGATTGTAATACAGTGAGTGTAATATAGTGAGAGTGTATTGATGATAGTGTGTGATGGTGAGTGCAGTGTTGTGAAGTGATGACAGTTTGTAATAGTGAATGTGTTTTATAATGATAGTGTGATATGGTGAAAGTTTTATTTAGTGATGAAGGTCTGTGATGGTGAGTGTTGTGTAGTGATAGTTTGTGATAGCGAGTTTCGTAATGATAGTTTATGATGAGTGTTGTGTAGTGATGATCGTTTGTGACAATTTGAGTGTTGAGTTGTGATGATATTAAATTGCGCTTGTAATAATAAGGTTAAGTTTTCTAAGATTCTTTTGGTACTAAATTACTAATTTTTACATTAATATCAATGAGAAAAATATATCTTTAAACATATTAGAGAAAATTTTATAAAGGACTTAAATATATATGTATATATATATATATATTTTAATATATATATATATATATATATATATATATATATATATATATATATATATATATATATATATATATATATATATATGTCTTGATCAATAACAACACTGCGAGTAACCAAGGAGTCGAACCCATGCTGCTTTGGCCCACCTCATGTTGAGCGAAAACTCTTTGGCTCACCAGGAGATGGGCCAAAGCAGCATGGATTCGATTCCTTTACAAGTCGCAGTGTTGTTATTGATACATATATAAGTCTTAAGCGATGGACGACCATCCGACACGATATTTTTGTATTGGATTATTTTCCATTTTGATTAAATAATATGCGATCCAAACCTGTGCCGACAACAATGTACTGGAAAACCATATTGGATAATACAAGATAGCCAGGAAATATAGAGTGCGATTCAATGGAATGTGTTATTCAGACTCCATTGTCAAAAATGAGGTTTCCCTCATGATGGGAAATAAAGTGAAGAAAACCCTGCTGGAGGTATGACCTGTGCATACATGCGTTAAAGTGGTTATAATGAGCCACATTGTAAGCCAAACTGCTGAAAATTGTATTCTGCAGACTTATATTCGATCGCCAGGGAGGTGATGCCTTGAATCATACAGTGTCTTCAGTGACTCTGTGAGTGTATTTCAAAAGCTACTTAGCTAGTGTTAAATATTTTAGAGAACATCAATAACAATAATATATATTTGCTACAAGTACATGCACAAGGTATACAGACCATAGTTGACATCAAAGACATACTACTATATAGAAAGTCCATTGTTATGCTGAGAATTTCCCGGAAATTAGGTCAGTTTTGTCCCAGGATGCGACCCACACCAGTCAACTAACACCCAGGTACCCATTTTACTGATGGGTGAACAAGGACAACCGGTGTAAGAAAACATGCCCAATGTTCCCACCCCTTCGCTGGGAATCGAACCCGGACCCTCAGCGTGTGAAGCCAGAGGTTTTGCAACCAGGCCACGGGCCACCACACATGTAACATAAGTACATAGGAAAGGAGTGACACGGAAGCAGGCTCATTGACCTATACTAGGCTCATGAACTCTCAGTAAAAACAACAACAATGTCTTCCTGTACCAGCAAGACAAGGCCAAGTTGAAGACAACCAGAAGAGAGATGCTGCTTTCATAGGGAGTGACTCTCGAGTGCAAGTTTGGTCCCAATCCCTCTAGGATTTTCCAGGTGTATATAATCATGTATTTCTCCCGCCTGCGTTCTAGGGAGTACAGGTTTAGGAACTTCAAGTGTTCCCAGTAACTGAGGTGTATTATCGCAGTTATGTGTGCCGTGAAGGTTCTCTGTACATTTTCTAGGTCAGCAATTTCACCTGCCTTGAAAAGTGCAGTTAGTGTGCAGCAATATTCCAGCCTAGATAGAACAAGCGAACTGAAGAGTGTCATCATGGGCTTGGCATCCCTAGTTTTGAAGGTTCTAATTATCCATTCTGTCATTTTTCTAGATGTGATTGATACAATGTTATGGTCTTTGAAGGTGAGATCTTCTGACATGATCACTCACAGGTCTTTTACATTAGTTTTTCGCACTATTGTGTAGTTGGAATTTGTTTTATACTGAGATGTAGTTTTAATTTCCTCACGTTTTCCATATCGGAGTAATTTAAATTTCTCATAATTGAATTTCATATTGTTTTCTGCGGCTCATTCTGGGAACACATTCAACACATTTTCCTTTCATGGCGCCCTCACAATTTTTGATTCTCACCACCCTATT
Organism: Cherax destructor; assembly: GCA_009830355.1. Taxonomy (NCBI): domain Eukaryota; kingdom Metazoa; phylum Arthropoda; class Malacostraca; order Decapoda; family Parastacidae; genus Cherax; species Cherax destructor. The sequence continues at coordinate 110,968 of WNWK01004708.1, forward strand.
ATGTTTTTTACGTAAATTTCATGTCCCATATTTTACTCAGGGGACATTTACACGACTTCCTATTACGACGTAAGGCCGATATGGCTGTCTTCTGTGTATGTCCCATCCCGCCTAAGCAGAGGCCCAATACTGGATGTTGTTTTTTCCTTAGATTTTGCATAAGAGAAGAAGTATTTTGTTTTTGTTTTTCAATTTCCTTTATGGCTTTTAGTTCTTCCTGAGATTCTTGTCTCCTGTAAGATTCCTTTAGTTTAAGTTCGATATTTGCAATTTCATTGACCAGTGCCTCTCTACATATTTCAAATATATTGGCCCCTCTCAGCAGCTCTGTGACTTTTCGCCTTCGTCTGTATAGGGAACGTCTCTCTCTTTCTAGTTTACATCTTCTCTTTCTTTTTCCTAATGGAATGTGTTGTTTAGGATATCTTCTCAGCATGTTTCATTTAGGACATGGTTGACTTGATCCCATTGTATGTTTTTGTTATTAAAATTGAATTTTGCGAAGAGACCTTCCTGACTGATCACATTTTGCTGGTCAGGAGCCCTGTGCATACATGTCTGTACCTCTATTATGTTGTGATCTGAGTGTATTGTCTTTGATACGGTTATATTCCGAATCAGATCGTCTTTGTTAGTGAAGATGAGGTCCAGCGTATTTTCTAGTCTTGTAGGCTCTAATATTTGCTGGTTTAAGATGAATTTGATGCAGAGATTTAATAGTTCGTGTGTGTGGGAATTTTCATCTGAGCTGCCTCCTGGGGTGATCTCTGCTAAAGCATTGTTTGCTATACTCCTCCATTTTAGGTGTCTCATGTTGAAATCTCCAGTAGTAAGATGTTTGGGGCAGAAGTTGGGAGATTTTCTAGATAGTGGTCAATTTTCAAAAGTTGCTCCTGGAATTGCTGGGAAGTTGTGTCTGGAGGCTTATATAGCACCACAATGATAAGGTTTGGTTTTCAGTCTTTACCGCCAAATCTTCAACTACATCATTTGAGGTGTTTAGTAGTTCTGAGCAAATGAGCGACGTACAGGCAAATGTGACGTACAGGCAAAACCCCCCTTGTTGCCTCTTAAGTCTATCGCATCTGAATAGGTTATAACCTGGGATCAATATTTTGTTGTCATAATCATCCTTCATGTGGGTCTCTGTGAATTGCATTTGCAATTTGACTCCGTGAGCAGTCCCTTGATGTAAGGAATTTTGTTGTTTTTTGACGGTTTTACACCCTGAATGTTTGCAAAGACAAATGTCGTTATATTAGTTGAATTTAGGGCTTTTTTATTTGCTGGCTCTAATATCTGTTGTTCTGAAGTGGAGGCCAATGTCCATGCCTCTGCTCCAGAAGTGTTTTCAGTTGGTGTAGGATTATTGTCATTTCCTGCCAGTCTTTTTTCCCTCCAGGCCCTAAAAAAAACCCGTCCCTGGAGGGGTTGTGGCTCCCTTCTTTTGTTTCCCATAGTCTGGCTGGTCTGTGTCTTCTTGTCCCCTTTAGATGATGTGCCTGGCAGTATGCGTTTTAGCATTTTCTTTCATGGATTGATGAGTGACACATTTCTGGGTGAAATAAGTTACAAAACGGGAAGTTGCACTCTCCTGTTGCCATGTAAGTGCGGCATTTTTTGGGGGTGGTCATAGGTGCATGTCCCACCTGTTTTACCAGATATACCATGCCTGCAAATACCCAAGGCATAGTATTTGCATAGATTGGATTTCTGTTTGCTAGGATTCATTGTAGCTGCGTTCGCTGCTGTTGGTTTAGTGTATTACCACAAACTGTATACGTCACTCCATCACAATAAGTACCGATTTGTTACTGGTTAATAGCTATGGCAACACTGTTTTCTGAATGATGACACTAGGTGGATGGTATCACTAAATTTTAGGTCGGGTACACTGGCAGATTTAAAGATTATTAATACGAGCTGACCGGCATGGTAGGGTTCTGGCGACTGTTGGCAACTGATTACAACCCATACCACGGGTGAGGTTCGAACCCGCGGTCAGAGAGTCTCAAAACTCCAGACCGTCGCGTTTTGACCGTGGTACGGTTTGTTTGCAATCATGTCATTACGATTTCGTGAGTCAACTGATTACTACATGAACCCTGCCTCCTTAGGCCTAAATTCACCTTAATTTTCACCTTACATTTATTTTGGTGTCTTATCTATATATTACAGTTGCACTATGATAAACACTATAACACTATGTATGACACTTTATTATCTTGGAGACTCCTTCCTCTGGCAAAAAAGTTCTAGTATTGTTGTTATTATCTAGTATTATTGTTATTGTATTTATATTTTATATATGTTAAAAATAATCTTAGGGTTAAGGTAATGAGTAGCCTTAAGATCTTTTTCTCGCTCTAACTAAAATAAGATAGAAAGATTTTAATAGTCAGGGGATATATTGCTGCCATCCGCAAGTGTCTTCGACTTATCTTAGCCTTACTGTCAGCTGTTTGTCCTTGCGGCAGTGACTTGACTTAACTTATCTTATCTTTGAACGTAATCTATCTTTACTATTGTACAATTTTGTTGATTACTGCTGTGCTAAGTAGGGTTTGAGAGAGGACACTTGGCGGCATGTCAACCCCTCTGTTGTATGGTGATGCGTCCCAGCTGTAACAGCACTCTGGGGGTGGTGAGTGACGTGCATCCATTACGTCATTTTTATTTGGCATAGATCACACGTAAACACCAATCCTGCATGCTATCAATAATTCAATGGTCAACAAAAAAAAAAATTCGTTGCCAAAGGTATTTGAAAGTATTTAGGGTATTTTGGGATTGCTGAATTCGAAAATAGCAGTAGGCTTACCCTCAATTAACATGAAACTTAGCCATGTGCATATGTATATGCAATGACAATTTGTATATACCAATATTTTTAATAGAAATTAGAATTTTGTTTTTAAACGACCACTTGACAATATTATAACTATTGTTTTGTTATTTTCTTCCAGATAAACCTGAATTCTTCACGAAAGCCTGCTTAAATAATTACAATGCATTTTGTTACATATGTGGCGAATACTCTTCGCAAAAACAAAGAAAAACACACTTTGAGCGGTACATGGAGAACAAGACAAGTCTTGGACTCCCCATATGGTTTGAAACTTCGGTGTGCCTATTGTGTGGAGTCTAAATACCACCACGATGATTGTTATTTCTGATTGGTGATTATGAAAGGTTTCAATCGATACAAGAAAGCCAAGTGGGAATATCCTGATTTGGAGTCAGCAAGGAGAACTGTGCCACACAGTGAAGACCTTACCATACCAGTGTGGGTCGCATCCTGAAAAAATTGACCTAATTTGCCCGAAATGCTCTGCATAACAAGTGGCTTTCTATATAGTAGTACGTGTATGCCATTGATGTCAGCTAGACCTGTATACCTTGTACTACATGTATTTGTAGTAAATACAAATATTATTATTATTATTATTATAATCAAAACTAAGCACTAAACAACAAAGTGCAAGCACAAAGGTTCAGTTCATATCATTGATATGTGGAGTTGGTATCAACACTGTCTGACCTTCTGTTGTCTGCTGTTGAAGACACTCAGGGTTTACAATGTAACACAGGTGATAGCAGAGGACGTGAATATGAAGTAACCATTTCAACACCTCAGCAGATCGCCCAAGATGAACTCAGTAACCAGATATACGATCTCAGTTTATGAAAGCAAGGATCTAAACTGTTAGCATCCAGACTAAAGAAAAAAAAGAACTGTCTACAACAAGAAGTTAAAATAGCAGCTTATCGGACAAGAGAGGCTCAGCTACTTCCTTACTTCAGCCAAGATGAAGAACCTGTTATATTGCAATAACATCCCTGGACTTCTTTGAATGGGACTTGAATATCCTCCAGGAGATTGGTGGCTTTTTATAGACAGTTCCATTTGAAGTCTTAAATGTGCCTTGTTGCAGAATGTAACCAATATGGATCTCCACTCTTCCAGTTGCTCACTCAACATACCTGTGCTGATGACCAGCAAACAACGTTTTCATATGCAGTAATTAGTAGTATCCGAATTATCTTACTATGTTAATTTGTTATTATACAGAAGGAAGTGCTGGTATGTATCACATGATTTGACTTTGCTTGATCCATAAAAATAATATTAGTTTAATTGTAATTTAGCCCCGCATGATCAATATATTTTCAAATCTTTTATGTTTTTCAATGGGATACCAAATTTATAAAAAAAAAGAATCAAGCAAAAACCGATGACATATTCGGAATCAGCACCACACACTTACCTTAAAATCGATGTAATATCTTCAAGTACGGTTTCTTATTACTGGTACGAATGAAAGGGAGGAGTCAGGAGGCGAGATCCAGATAAGCATACTTTATACCTTAAAGTTTCTTAGCTGCTTTATTGATTGCGCCGCCCTTTGCGGTCAGTTACGACAAGCCTTTGTACAGTACATACGTATGTAATACTTCTGAGAAGTGGCTTCCACTGCCTCCTCCTCCACCACTCTAGAGTGGTACTTTGTTAGGGTAATCAGTTTCACTTGCCTCTAACAACAGCTGAACTAGCCACCAGTAGTCCGCCTATGCCCTCTGACTCTTGGAAGGTCCAGAAGATAAAGACAAAGGATTCTAAGAACACACACGAGCGCTCTTCTTCTGCTTCTAGCCAAAGCAGAGTGTCGAATGCTCGGCTTCTAGGGGTGGTTGGGTCATTCTAGGGATTGAAAGAACACGACAAAGTCTTTGCAGAAGTTAAGGGAGGACAGGCTTCAGTCTATAGCAGCGGCAGTGCACAAGCTGCTATTTCTCGTAATGTAAAGTCAGATTTTCACTCTCAGATAGTTCGGATCTGCTTCGTTCATATCTAAAGTGGCATTTTTTTCTGAGAAATTGAGTAACTACTTCCCAAGCCACTCTCTATCAGTTCTGAGCTTTTGGAAAAGTCTCACGCTTTTCAAGGATTTGTGACTCAATGCCTGGACGCAAAACTAAAACAGGCCAAATCTTTTGGAAGCGTTCACCTCTGCGGATGGTACCAAGGAGGCAGCTTTTTTTTTAAAATTAAATCCTGTCAGTTCTATGTTTGCAATAGACTAAATTTGGGTCATTGGAGTTGTCTCTCGCCTTCAGGTTTGTTTTTGTGCTTTCGGACCACCTCCTGGCGTAGTTGCCAAGGTGTGTGTAGGTATATTCTTCTATCCATCGTAAGAGCTTATATAAAAACCTGATTATTTATTCCTTGTATTTCTCTCCATCTGGGTTTAGATCAGCTCAAGTTGTCCATTCCTACTCCTGTGTGACTTTATTAATTAGCATCATCCTACAGTTTGTGGGATGTGGTTCGCCTTATGCCTGACCGAAGGGTTATTTCGAGACCTTGGTGACTTCTTTGGATGTTAGCATCCTGAATGGTGGATCCCTGACCAATCCTAATGTTCATACAAACGAATTCGCGGACATAGATCTCTCTTAGTTACATTTCTGTCTAACTGGACTTCAAATGGTATGTTATTCAATAGAGATAAATTGATGAATAAGACGTATGTGCAGCACTAAGTTATTTTTATTGCCAAAACATTTCGTCTATGCAACAGGCTTCTTCAGGTGAATACAACACTGGAGACAGTAGAAGTAAGTTTGAAGTGATCAGTATGTCACTCTTGGTAGGAGGTGGTCTGTCCCTCATACTTGAAGCATTAGCAAGTAGTTCACCTGGACGTCAACTCCAGCTCCTTCACCTCACTTCTACTATATAGTCTGGCCGCATGTCTAAGCGTTAGACTGACCACTTCCTACCAAGGGTGATGAACTGATCTCGTCAAAACTTTTTCCAGTGTGTTCGGTCTTGCATTCACTTGTATCCAACTAAAGAAGCTTGTTGTGCAGGCGATAGGTTTCGGGAAAAGAAGATTCCCAAGTGTTGTACATGTGTCTGTTTCTTCAAGTTGTCATATTTTATGTCATCAGTAGTATCGTACTTGTCAGACACAGTTATTTTGAATGCCCTACTTCCACTAGCTGGCTACTCTCTCTTATGGCGTCAACTCTAGCTTCTTCATCTCACTTTTGCTCGAATATAAGAGGTCTGACCGCATGGCTCTGCTTAAGACATGATGGACCGACCACCTCTTAACAAATGTTTCATTCGGAGATGAAGGTTGAAGAAAAGCCAAGTGATCTTTCATTCTACTGTATTGTAAGATGGCTGTCAACTTTTGAATAAGTTTGTTGCTCTTTTTGAACCAATCATTGCTGCTTTCATTAAAGAAAAGTTAAAGAAATACATACAACTACAAGATCACGAATTTGTATAGGATTTAATGTTCTTTACAGATGCATTGCAACATTTCAACACCTTCAATATTTCAATCTGGCACTTCAAGGAAGGAACAAAATCATTACAGATCTTTCCCAATCAGTTTTAAGAATAAAATAAAGCTTTTTAAAAAGGGATCTGGCAACAAAGATATTTGACCACTTTCCCAACCTTAAATTAAGAATAGCTGTTTTAAATCAAAACAATAAGAAGGAAATTTAGAAACATTCTATAATGATTTTGAAAACAAGTTTGAGAAACTAAAATAGTTAAAGCCATGTTTTGAATTTCTTGTGAATCCTTTACTGATTGATGTCATCAACGATGGATGTCCTGTTGTTGCAACTTTTGCCTCGGATGTTGCTTCAGTGGAAACAGACCTTATTGAGCTGCAGGAAGATGTGGGTGTGAAGCTGGTACATAAAAGCTCATCTCTAACTGACTTTTGGAAACAAATCCCAGAAGCAAAGTGTCCCAGTTTTGAAGACTGGGACAAAAACTGTCTTCCGACTACTATCTGTCTTTGGGACAACTTACTGCTGTGAATCCTTCTTCTCTAGAATGAAATTTATGAAGTCAAAGCATCGTGCTATCTTCACTAACAACCAATCAGCTACTTAGAACAGTCAGCATCTTAGAACAAATTGGACATCCTACCAGCCAGATTTTAAACTATTAACTGCAGAAATGAAGACTCAGTCAAAGTCTTCAATGAGCAGAGATTTAACATATTCTACTTTGGTGAGTAGGACTATTATATAGTTGTTATTTAGTATTGATAACTACAATTTTAAAATAATATTTTATGTGGTTCGTGAACATTCAGAAATGTATGAAATGCATTATACGTCTCTGTTCTTATCGAAGAGCTTTCCACCCCTGGTCTATACTTGTTAATACCTAAAGGACATACTTGTCCATAGAACCAAATTATACATTTAGAAGGTGCTTATGTTCATAGGACCAATATAAGTTTATTGGGCTTTGCCATGTCCCTAGAACCCACTTGTTAAATTTTGTATTCTTGCTAAGAAAATACCAGAACTTTCACATGAGTTTTCGCTTCCATTTTTAAATATTTTTAAGGAGATATGTTAAGTCATACAGTCAAGAAAATTACAGTCAATTATGCCTTTATTGAACCATCAACAAAATTTCTTAAGAACCTCATTGAATTTTTTAATTGTGAAGAAAATTGGGGACAATTAAATAAAAAACATAAGTTTATAAGTTTTCTGAAAATTTAATCGTAAAAGTCACTAAGAGGTAAAGCAGCTTTTCAAAGTGACAGTGTAATGCTAGATTACAAATATTACAATTTAGAAACTATACTCTTTTGCATACAAAATATGTACATATACTGTACTAGATCGGTGCTACATGAACATATATATTTTTTGCTTAAGGCTATGTAACTATTGTGTACCTGAGGAACATAGTGACAAAAGTAACGTTTTACACCCGTATAGGATAGTGTCAGTACTAATGGTGTGCACCTGTAGAGGATAGTGACTTTACTAATGGTGTGCACCTGTAGAGGATAGTGACTTTACTAATGGTGTGCACTTGTAGAGGATAGTGACAGTACTAATGGTGTGCACCTGTAGAGGATAGTGACTTTACTAATGGTGTGCACCTATAGAGGATAGTGACTTTACTAATGGTGTGCACTTGTAGAGGATAGTGACAGTACTAATGGTGTGCACCTGTTGATGATAGTGACAGTACTAATGGTGTGCACGTGTAGAGGATAGTGAGTTTACTAATGGTTTGCACCTGTAGAGGATAGTGACAGTACTAATGGTGTGCACCTGTAGAGGATAGTGACAGTACTAATGGTGTGCACCTGTAGAGGATAGTGAGTTTACTAATGGTTTGCACCTGTAGAGGATAGTGACTTTACTAATGGTGTGCACCTGTAGATGATAGTGACTTTACTAATGGTGTGCACTTGTACAGGATAGTGACTTTACTAATGGTGTGCACCTGTAGAGGATAGTGACTTTTCTAATGGTGTGCACCTATAGAGGATAGTGACTTTACTAATGGTGTGCACTTGTAGAGGATAGTGACAGTACTAATGGTGTGCACCTGTTGATGATAGTGACAGTACTAATGGTGTGCACTTGTAGAGGATAGTGACTTTACTAATGGTGTGCACCTGATGGGGATAGTCGCAGAAATAATAATGTGAATCTGTATAGGATAGTGACAATTTTTCAAGAAATCATAATAACACTATTGCTTATCATGGGATCGAGTCCCATCCGTCTCATGAATTATAGTGACAGAAGTAATGATGGATAAGAAACACGGGCAACCCCTGAGTATCTTTACTGAGAAATGTGTCGTCTGCTCAGCCGCCTTTATTAATTTCCTTTTTAATGATATTTTATTAATTCGCCTATGTTTAAGTTGTAATTTACCAGATAAATGCCTTGAAAAATATGGCGCATAACTCGTAGTTTTAAGTACAAAACTAATGAGTCTATATACTAAACCAAACCAGCGACCAAAGCTGTGTAATGTTTCAATATTTAACTTTTTAACTGAGCTTTATTAAACTGAAAATCAGGAAGAGTAAAGTGATGTTACGGGTAGTGGGAGAACTTGATGTTACTGGCAGTGGGAGGAGGACTTGATGTTAGTAGTAGTTGGAGGAGGACTTGATGTTAGTGGTAGTGGGAGGAGGACTTGATGTTACGGGTAGTAGGAGGAGGACTAGATGTTAGTGGTAGTGGGAGGAGGAAATGATGTTACTGGTAGTGGGAGGAGGACTTAATGTTAGTGGTAGTGGGAGGAGGACTTGATGTTAGTAGTAGTGGGAGGAGGACTTGATGTTAGTGGTAGTGGGAGGAGGACTTGATGTTAGTGGTAGTGGGAGGAGGACTTGATGTTACTGGTAGTGGGAGGAGGACTTGATGTTACTGGCAGTGGGAGGAGGACTTGATGTTAGTGGTAGTGGGAGGAGGACTTGATGTTAGTGGTAGTGGGAGGAGGACTTGATGTTACGGGTAGTGGGAGGAGGACTTGATGTTAGTGGTAGTGGGAGGAGGACTTGATGTTAGTGGTAGTGGGAGGAGGACTTGATGTTACGGGTAGTGGGAGGAGGACTTGATGTTAGTGGTAGTGGGAGGAGGACTTGATGTTAGTGGTAGTGGGAGGAGGACTTGATGTTACTGGCAGTGGGAGGAGGACTTGATGTTACGGGTAGTGGGAGGAGGACTTGATGTTAGTGGTAGTGGGAGGAGGACTTGATGTTAGTGGTAGTGGGAGGAGGACTTGATGTTACGGTAGTGGAGGAGGACTAGATGTTAGTGGTAGTGGGAGGAGGACTTGATGTTACTGGAGTGGGAGGAGGACTTGATGTTAAGGTAGTGGGAGGAGGACTTGATGTTCGGTAGTGGGAAGGACTTGATGTTACTGGTAGTGGGAGGGGACTAGATGTTAGTGGTAGTGAGAGGACTGATGTTAGTGGTAGTGGAGGAGGACTTGATGTTATTAGTGCGATGGCTTGTTTAAGTGGTAGTGGGTAGAGGTACTAGATGTTCTGTATGGACATCCAGTTGTTTAGACTTGAATGGGGTAATTGTTGTTAGAGTTATTGTAGCCACCAATGTTTGCAAGTGTAACTCTTAATCTTTCGTCCATGATTCTTTAATCCTCAAGTGTAAATCACCTAGAAATTCTCACCTGTACACATACAGTTTTTAGAAACTTATATCATGAAATCGTATGTACCAGAGTTTCTTGTGCTCATTCTCAGAGCATCCTATATTAAGGATGTCATCATGGGTGTAGGATTTAAATTTACAGTTTTATCCTCTAATCAAAGAAACCTGTAAAAAATGCTAATTCTAAAGGATACCTATTAGAGCATTCTTTGAAACTATTTTATTCTATGTTATCTGTCCTTTTACTAGTGTCTTCCAGTCCTCCTGTTAGTCATGTATAATATCTTAGTCAAGCCTCGAAACTTGCCCACGTGTGCACGTGTGTGTGTGTGTGTGTGTGTGTGTGTGTGTGTGTGTGTGTTAGTTAGTTACCATTTTGTCCTAGGCACATGTCGATTAGACACTAGGTCTGTTGTACTCACCTATATGTGATTGCAGGGGTCGGGTCATAGCTCCTGGCCCCGCCTCTTCACTGGTCGCCAGAAGGTCCACTCTCTCTCCCTGCTCCATGAGCTTTATCATACCTCTTCTTAAAGCAATGTATGGTACACGCCTCCTCTACCTCACTTTCCAGACTATTCCACTTCCTGACAACACTATGGCTGAAGAAATACTTCCTAACATCCCTGTGACTCATCTGAGTCTTCAACTTACAATATTTGACCCCTTGTTGCTGTGTCCCATTTCTGATACATTCTGTCTCTTCCACCTTGTCGATTCTTCTCAGAATTTTATATGTCGTAATCATGTCTTCCCTGACCCTTCTGTCCTCCAGTGTCATCAGGTCGAGTTCTCCTAACCTCTCGACTAGTTTCGTTACAAACCTATGCACTTTCTCTAGTTTCCTGGTGTGTTTCACCACGTGAGGGTTCCAATCTGGAGCTGCATACTCCATTATGGGCCTGACGTACTCAGCGTACAGGGTTCGGAGCGACTCCTTACTGAGAGGCCGCAATGCTATTCTTAGGTTCGCTATTCACCCGTTTGCTGCAGCAGTTATAGTATTGTGGATGTACACCTCAGGAGATGTGCTCGAAATTATACACACTCCAAGATCTTTTACTTGAGTGAGGTTTGTAGTCTTTGGCCCCCTAGACTGTACTCTGACTGCGGCCTTTTTTATCCTTCCCTGATCTTCATGACTTTGCACTTGGTGGGTTGAACTTGAGGAGCCAGTTACTGGACCAGGCCTATAACCTGTCCAAATCCCTTTAAAGTCCTGCCATATTCTCCTCCGACTGAATTCTCCTCAATAACTTTACATTGTCTCCAAACAGGTACACTTCTGAGTCTATTCCTTCCGTCATTCACATATACCAGAAACAGCACCGGTCCTAGGACTGACCCATCCCGTCAGGTATTTTCTGATCCATTGCAGTGCCTTCTCTGTTATCCTTGTCTGGTCCTCCAGCTTTTGCACTAATCTCTTGTGTGGAACTTTGTCAAAAGCCTACTTACAGCCCAAGAAAACGCAATCTACCCACCCCTTCTAGCTTTCTTTCTTGTCTTACCGCTGTCATTTTGTTATAGAACTTTTGTAGGTTTTGTGTGTGCGTGCGTATGTGAGTGTGTGTGTGCGCGTGTGTTTGTGTGTGTGTGTGTGTTAGTTACCATTTTGTCCTAGGCACATGTCAATTAGACACTAGGCCTGTTGTATATGTGTGTGTGTGTATGTGTGTGTAAGGAAACACTTCGAAATGTTTCTGCCCCACCTGGAATTGAACCCGGCCCCTCCGTGCGTGAAGCAAGAGCTTTACCCACTAGGCCACCACGTGTGTGCGTGCGTACGTGTGTACTCACCTAATTGTGGTTGCAGGGGTCGAGACTCAGCTCCTGGCCCCGCCTCTTCGCTGCCCGCTACTGGGTCTCTGCTCTCCCTGCTCCATGAGCTTTATCATACCTCGTCTTAAAACTGTGTATGGTTCCTGCCTCCACTATATCTTTCTCTAGACTATTCCACTTCCTGATTACTCTGTGGCTGAAGAAATGCTTCCTAACATCCCTTTGACTCATCTGAGTCTTCAGCTTCCAATTGTGTCCCCTTGTTTCTGTGTTCCCTCTCTGGAACATCCTGTCACTGTCTACCTTGTCGATTCTCCGCAGTATTTTGTATGTCGTTATCATGTCTCCTCTGACCCTTCTTTCCTCCAGTGTTTTTAGTCCTATTTCCCTCAGCCTTTCTTCATAGGACAGACCCCTGAGTTGTGGAACTAACCTTGTCGCAAACCTTTGCACTTTCTCTAGTTTCTTTACGTGCTTGACCAGGTGTGGGTTCCAGACTGGTGCTGCATATTCTAGTATGGGCCTGACGTACACGGTGTACAGTGTCTTGAACGATTCCTTGTTAAGGTAACGGAACGCTAATCTTAGGTTTGCCAGTCGCCCATATGCTGCCGCAGTTATCTGGTTGATGTGTGCCTCCGGAGACGTGCTTGGCGTTATACTCACCCCAAGGTCTTTCTCCTTTGCCGAGGTTTGTAGCCTTTGTCCGCCTAGCCTGTACTCTGTCAGCGGTCTTCTTTGCCCTTCTCCGATCTTCATGACTTTGCATTTGGTGGGATTGAATTCGAGAAGCCAGTTGCTAGACCAGATGTCAAGCTTGTCCAGGTCTGTTTGAAGTCCTGCTTGGTCCTCCTCCGATGTGATTCTCCTCATTAATTTCACATCATCTGCGAACAGAGACACTTCTGAGTCTATCCCATCCGTCATGTCATTTACATATACCAAGAATAACACTGGTCCTAGTACTGACCCCTGCGGTACACCGCTCGTCACAGGCGCCCACTGTGATACCTCATCACGCACCATGACCCGTTGTTGCCTCCCTGTGAGGTATTCCCTGATCCATTCCAGTGCCCTTCCTGTTATACATGCTTGTTCTTCCAACTTCTTTACTAATCTCATGTGAGGAACTGTGTCGAAGGCCTTCCTGCAGTCCAGGAAAATGCAATCAACCCACCCTTCTCTCTCTTGCCTTACCTCTGTTACTTTATCATAGAACTCTAGGAGGTTTGTTACACAGGATTTGCCTTCCCGGAATCCGTGCTGTCTGGTGCTTATTATCCTGTTCAGCTCGAGGTGCTCCACCATTCTTTTCCTGATGATTTTCTCCAGGACTTTGCACACTATACATGTAAGTGACACCGGTCTATAGTTTAGTGCCTCTTTTCTGTCTCCTTTTTTAAAGATGGGACTACGTTGGCCTTCTTCCATACCTCAGGTAACTGCCCATTTTCAAGGGATGTGTTGAATATTATGGTAAGTGGCACACTCAGTACCTCAGCTCCTTCCCGAAGAACCCACAGGGAGATATTGTCCGGACTCATCGCCTTTGAGGTATCAAGGTCACTGAGTAACTGCTTCACCTCCTCCTCAGTTGTGTGTATGCCCTCTAGCACTTGATACATCCCTTGTTGGTGACGCACCCCATCCTGTCTACCCAGCTGCCTTCCTTCCTCCACTGTGAATACTTCCTTAAACCTCAAGTTGAGCTCCTCACATACCTCTTGATCGTTACTTGTGAGTTCCCCATCTTCTCTCCTCAGCCTTATCACCTGGTCTTTAACTGTTGTCTTCCTTCTGATGTGACTGTACATCAGTTTCTGGTCGGACTTAACTTTCGATGCTATGTCATTTTCGTACTGTTTCTGGGCCTCCCTCCGTACCTGTGCATACTCGTTTCTAGCTCTTCTACTAATCTCTTTGTTTACTTGGGTTCTTTGCCTTCTGTACCTTTTCCATTCTCTGACACTCTGAGTCTTTGCCTCCCTGCAACTTTGGGTAAACCAGGGGCTCTTTCTGGCCTTCCTGTTTAATATTTTTCCTCTGGGTATAAACCTTTCCTCTACCTCCTTGCACTTTGCCCCTACGTATTCCATCATTTCACTTATTGTCTGTCCGTCCATTTCCCTTTCCCACTGAACCTCCTGCAGGAAATTCCTCATGCCTGTGTAGTTTCCTCTTTTAAAATCTGGTTTGTCTCTTTCAGTACCGTTTTCCCTCTCCACCTGTAGCTCTACAATGTACTCAAAGCTCAAACCATATGGTCACTGGCTCCCAGGGGGCTCTCGTGTGTTATGTCTTCAATATCTGAGCTGTCCAGGGTGAATACAAGGTCCAGTCTTGCTGGTTCATCTTCTCCTCTCACTCTGGTCGTGTCCCTGACATGTTGGTGCATCAGGTTTTCCAGTACCACGTCCATCATCTTGGCTCTCCAAGTTTCTGGACCCCCACGTGGTTCTTGGTTCTCCCAGTCGATCTCCCTGTAGTTGAAATCGCCCATGACCAGTAGCTTCGCTCTGCTCATGTGCGCTTTTCTTGCCACCTCCGCCAAAGTGTCCACCATCGCTCTGTTGTTCTCGTCATATTCCTCACCTGGCCTCCTGCAGTTCTGTGGTGGGTTATACATCTCTGCAATGATTATCTTGTGCTCCCCAGACTGGATGGTACCTACTATGAAGTCCCTTTCTCTACACACCTCCATTCCTTCCATTTCCTCGAATCTCCAGCGGTTCCTTACAAGCAGTGCGACCCCTCCTCCCCCCCTGCTCCTTCTATTTTTCCTCAGGATCTGATATCCCTGTGGGAAGATTGCATCTGATACTGTCTCATTTAGTTTAGCTTCTGTGACAGCTATGATGTCTGGGGACACCTCACCTATTCTTTCATTCCACTCTTCATACTTATTCGTAATTCCATCCGCGTTTGTGTACCAAACCTTCAACCTTGTTTCCAATACTGTGACCCTGGGGAGATCTTGGTGGGTTGGGGGGGCGGGGTCCCCAAAGGGGGTTGCAGCATGGGTGGGGGGGATTGTATGGTTGGGGTATGGGATGGTGGGGTGGAGTTTGTGGTGGGGGTGAGGGGGTAGCTGTGATGGTGGGTTTTGGGTTGCTGGGGTGGGGACAGGGGGAATGATGAGTGTGTGTGGTGTTAAAGTGTATGGTTGTCGTGGGGTTTTTGTGATTTGAGGCCCACCGTGGGTACTTCCAGTGTGTGTTTGTCCTGCTTGGGCTTGGAGTCCTCCGTATCTCGCTGTCCCCTCTCTCTCTTCTGTTCGCCTTCTTATCTGCTCCTTCCGGGCCTCCCTTTCTTCCTGCGTTCTGTCCCGATCTAGGTATACATTCCGGTACCCCTGATTCGTCCTCAGCCGTGCTTTCTCTTGCAGGATCGTGGTGCGGGCTGATTCTGCTTTGAAGATTACCTTGAGAGGTTGATTTCTTCCCCTTGTGTACCACCCGATTCTCCGAAAATTTGTCACTTGGGATGAGTCTCCCCCTATTGCTAGCATAATACCTTCCATCCTTTCTTTCTCCTCCTGTTTTCTTCTGTCGTGGGTGTCCCCTTCGACTCGTGTGTGTGTGTGTGAGTGTGTATGTGCGTGCGTACTGTGTGTGTGCGTGTGTGTGTGTGTGTTTGTGTGTATGAGTGTGTGTGTGTGTACTCACCTATATGTACTTACCTACATGTGGTTGCAGGGATCGATTCATAGCTCCTGCCCCGCCTCTTCACTGGTTGATACTAATTCACTCTCTCCCTGCTCCATAATCTTTATCATACCTCTTCTTAAAGCTATGTATGGAACTTGCTTCCACTACTTCACTTTCCATATTATTCCACTTCCTGACAACTCTAAGGCTAAAGAAATACTTCCTAACATTCCTATGACTCATCTGGGTTTTCAGCTTCCAACTGTGGCCCCTTGTTCCTGTATCCCATCTCTGAAACATTCGAGCCCTGTCCACCTTGTCAATTCCTCTCAGTATTTTATACGTTGTTATCATTTCTTCCCTGTCCCTCCTATCCTCTAGTGTCATCAGGTTGAGTTTCCTTACCATATCCTCATAAGACATACCTCTTACCTCCAGGATTAGACATGTTGCAAACTTTAGCACTTTCTCCAATTTCTTGACCAGGTGAGGGTTCCATATTCCATACTGGTGCTACATACTCCAATATGGGCCTGACGTACAAGATGTACAGTGTTGTGAATGACTCCTTACTTAAATGTCGAAATGCTATTCTCAGGTTTGCAAGGCGCCTATATGCTGTAGCGGTTATTTGTTTGATGTCCGCCTCAGGGGACGTGCTTGGTATAATACTCACCCCAGACTTTGATCCCTTGCAGAGATTGATCTCTTAGCTGCAAGGTCTTAGCCTGTGCTCCGTCTGCGGTTTTCTTTGTCCTTCCTCAAGCTTCATAATTTTGCACTTGCTGATGTTAAGCTCCAAGAGTTATTTTTCGGGCCATGCATGCGGTCTGTCCAGATCCCTTTTGTAATCTCACTAATCCTTGTATTCTCCTCGTTAATTTTCATCATCAGCGAACAAGGACACCTCTGAATCTATTCCTTCCGTCATGTCATTCACATATACAAGAAACAGCACAGGACCTAGGAATGACCCTTCCGAAACCCTACTCGGCACATGGGCCCTTCTCTGACACCTCATCACGTACCAACACTCATTGTTTCCTTCCTGTCAGTTATTTCCCTTATCCACTGCTGTGTTCTCCCTACTGTTCCTGCCTGCTCCTCAAGTTTTTCAGCCAGTCTTTTGTATGGTAATGTGTCGAAAGCCTACTTACAGTCCAAAAAGATGCAATCTACCCATCCCTCTCTCTCTCTCTCCTGACTTACTTCTGTTACCTTGTAGTAGACCTTAAGTAGATTTGTGATACAGGATTTCCCATCCCTTAAGCCGTACTGATTGTCATGTATGAGCCAAATTCTTTCTATATGTTCCACCACTTTTCTCCTGATAATCTTCTCCATCAGAAGATTGCTTCTAGCTACACACACAGTTATTCTGCTCCCTCTCTCAGGAACCATTGAGAGATGCTGTCTGGGAACACCGCCTTTGAGTTCACCTAGCAGTTTCTACACCTCTTCCTTAGTTATGTGCAATGCGTCCAGCACTTGCTGGTGCACTCTGCCGCCTCGCTTTGCTAGGAGTATTTCTGTCTCCACTGTGAATACTTTTCTCAATCTTGTGTTATATTCTTTTCATACTTCCTCGTAACTCTTTGTAAGCTCCCCTCATTTGCTAAGCCTGATTACCTGGTCCTTAACTATTGTTTTCCTACTGATGTGACTGAATAACAACTTTGGGTCAGATTTGGCTTTTGATGTTATATCATTATCATATTGCTGCTGGTCCTCTCTCCTTATCTAGGCACACTCGTTTCTGATTATTCTGCTCAACTACTGAGTTCTTTGTCTTCTTTGGCTTTGGCACACTTGGATTTGGTCTCCTTACACCTCCTGGTAAACTATGCTCACTCTGGGTATATTTAATTTTCTCTATTACCGCTTGGTATGAACTTCTCTGCAGGAATCGCCTCATATCTGAATAGTCCCCTTGTTTGAAGTTTGGCTTTTCCTGTCCTTCTCGTGCAACTTTATTATTCTCTACTGTTAACTCTAAATGTTATTCAAAACTCAGGACCACGTGATCACTATCGCCAAGGGGCATTTTATGTGTAATATCTCCAATGTCTGAATGGTTCCAGGTGAATATGAGGTTCAGCCTTGCAGGAGCATCCTCTACTCTCTCTCTATCTGGTTGCGTCCCTACATTACGTTTTCCAATACTGTCTCCAGCATCTTAGCCCTCCATATTTCTGGTCACCCATGTGGCTCTAGGTTTTCCCGGTCAATCTTGTGATTAAAATCCCCCATGATGAGTAATTTTGCCCTACCCATGAGTGCCCTTCTGGCCACGTCGGCTAGTGTATCCAACATTGCTCTGTTGCTCTCATTATATTCTTGTCTTGGTCTCTTGCTTCTCAATGGTGGGTTATACATCACTGCTATCATCACATTAGGACCCCTGGTCTAAAACTTTCCTACTAAGAAGACATTTGTTTTCCCTCTATCCAATCCACCCATTTCCTCAAAACTCCACTGATTTTTGATGAGAAGTACAACTCCTTTTCCTCTGTGCCGTCTATCTTTCCTCAGGATCTGATATCCATTTGGAAAGATTGCATCTGGTATCATCCCCGCGAGCTTTATCTCCGTGAGTGCTTTGTTGTCATGGGAAGCCTCAATGATTAGTTCTTGCCACTTCTCAATCATATTTGTTATTCCATCTGTGTTGGTGTACCATACCTTCAGCTTCCTTTCCAGTACTGTATTTTTTGGAGGAGGGTGAGGTTGCTGCAGACTGGGGGTGTGGAAGGCAGAGCGGAATATTATGAAAGGCTGCTATGATGGTGGTATTAGTGCTGGGGAAGGGGCTGTGGAGTGTGGTTTCTTTCTGGTTATTGTGTTTGGTTGTTATAGGGTGATAGGAGTTGAGAGGGTTCAGTGAGTATATGTGTTTAGTGTTTTCCTCAGAGGCTGAGCTTTCCAGTCTGTCGATGCCTGCTCTGGCTTTCTTTCCTTCCATTGGTGTATTCTTACTCTAACTCTTAGTTGTTCCAGTTCTGTTTGTATTCTGTTGGGGTTGAGGTACACTTGCTGATATTCTCGGTTCGTTAACAGTTGTTTCTGTTGTAGTTTCCTCTACCATACCACTACTGCCATGAATGTCAATTTGAATGGTCGAAAATTTGTTACCTAGGATATGTCTTTCTCTCCTGTTATTACAATGATGCTCTCAATCTCTTTTTCTTCTCAATATCTTTCATCATATGTGATCCCCTCAGCCTCCTGAAGCCCATGAATAATTTTTGACCTTTCCTTCTCTTCTTCCCATTTATTTTCCCTCCATATCTCTGAATATGATTTAAGCATCTCCTTTGTTGTTTCCCTTAACATGTTCTGAACACATTGGTGGCCAGATATTACTTCTGCAAGGGACTAATTAGTACCTTCCCATGCTTCAGTCCACTCACTGTCTGCTGATGTTTCTATTTCCACCACCTTGCTCCTTTCAGTTGTCTTCATATTCTCATTCAGCACTTCCAGGTTCTATATCTTTGCCTCAGCAGCTATAACTTGTAACTCCTTGTTCTCTTTGTATATCTTATCTACCATTGTAATGCAAAGCTTGTATAGCCTTTTTTCCCATTCTTGTTCAATTTTGCTCTTGAATCTTTCTGTCCATTCTTCCTTCTCAGAATAACCATCCTCAGTTCCTTTGCTTTTATGTCCTTCCTTCCGAGAACCCATTTTTCGTTTTATTCTGTAAGGATGCTCTATTTTCTGGAGGCTTAAACTTTGTGATGATGTGTAGGTGTGTGCGCATATATGTACTCACCTAATTGTAGTTGGAGGGGTCGATTCATAGCTCCTAGCCCCACCTCCTCACTGGTCACTACTAGGTCCACTCTCTCCCTGCTTCATGAACTTTATCGTACCTCTTCTTAAAGCTATGTATGGTACCTGCATCCACTACCTCACTTTCCAGACTATTACACATCCTGACAACTCTAAAACTGATGAAATACTTCCTAAAATCCCTGTGACTCGTTTGAGTCTTCAACTTCCAATTGTGACCCCTTTTGCTGTGTCCCATCTCTGGAACATACTGTCTCTGTCCACCTTGTCGATTCCTCTCAGTATTTTATATGTCTTTATCATGTCCCTTTCCCCGTCTCTCCTGTCTTCCAGTGTTGTCAGAACGAGTTTCCTCAATCTCTCCTAGTAGGACATGCCCCTTAACTCCGTGACTAGTCTCGTTGCAAACCCTTGCACCTTCTCTAGTCTCCTGACGTGCTTGGCTAGGTGTGGGTTCCACTCTGGAACTGTATACTCCAATATGTGCCTGACATACATGGTGTACAGGATCCGGAACGACTCCTACCTGAGATGCCATAATACTATTCTTAGGTTTGCTAGTCGCCCATATGCCGCAGCAGTTATTTGGTCGATGTGCTCCTCAGGAGATGTGCTCGGTATCATACACACTCCAAGGTCCTTTTCCTTGAGTAAAGTTTGTAGTCTTTGTCTCCCTAGACTATACTCTGTCTGCGGTCTTCTTTGCATTTTCCCGACCAGGCCTGCATCCTGTCCAGATACCTCTGTAGTCCTGCCCTGTCCTCCTCCGACAGAATTCTCTTCATTAACTTCACATCGTATGTAAACAGGGGCACTTCTGATTTTATTCCTTCCATCACGTCGTTCACTTATATCAGAAACAGCACTGGATCTAGGACTAGCCCATGTGGAACTCCACTCGTCACAGACGTCCACTCTGATACCCCATCACGTACCATGACTTGCGAATGCCTTCCAGTCAGGTATTTTCTGATCCATTGAAGTGCCTTCCCTGGTGTACTTGCCTGGTCTTCCAGGTTTTCTACTAGTATCTTGTATGGAACTGTGTCGAAAGCCTTCTTACAGTCCAAGAACACGCAATTTACCCACCCATCTCTCTCTTGTCTTACTGCTGTCACCTTGTCATAGAACTAGCAGGTTTGTGACACAGGATTTCCCGTCTCTGAATCCGTGCTGGTTGTCGTTTATAATCTCGCTCCTTTCTAGGTGGTCCACCACTCTTCTCATGATAATCTTCTCTATAACTTTGCACACAATACATGTCAGTGACATTGGTCTGTAGTTTAATGCTGTGTCTGCGTGGGTGTATGTGTGTGGGTGTACGAATGTGGGTTCATGAATGTGGGTGTGGTTGCATGGGTCGAGTCACAGCTCATGGTCCCTCCTCTTCACTGGCCGCTACTAAGTCATTCTTCCTGCTCCGTGAGCTTTACCATACATCTTCTTAAAGCTACGTATGGATCCTGCCTCCACTACATCACTTAACAGACTATTCCACTTCCTGACAACCCTGTGACTGAAGAAATTTTTCCAAACATCCCTATGATTCATCTGAGTCTTCAATTTCCAGCTGTGACCCCTTGTTACCGAGTCCCATCACTGGAACATCCTGTCTCTGTCCACCTTGTCGATTCCTCTCAGTATTTTATATGTCGTTATCATATATTCCCTATGTCTCCTTTTCTCCTGTGTATGAGTGTGAGTGTGTGTGTGTGTAGGTCTATGTGAGTTTCAGAGTGTGTGAAGGTGTGTTAGGGTGTGTGAATGTATGTGGATGTGTGTGCGCGAAGCTTCATGTGTTACACGTGGTGGTGTGCGCTCTTGACCTGATGCTGACCCATCAACCACCTACTATCTTGTACCTTCTATGTTTATCATTCATCTCAGAGGCTCTAATCTAATAGACACCTGTTTAGCCACCCTGACTTCTGTTTTAAATTACCAATTACTGTTCGTTATGAGTACTTATTAGTCTATTTCTTTTCATACTAAGTGGTACCTGGAATTCAAACCTGACACCACAAACCACACATAGGTGAATACTTGCGAAGCAGTCTGTAGATTATTCAACTAGTTGTGATGTCCTGGTGTCGTGCCTCTACCTCTGTTTCCTCACTATATATAATTTGTTCCTATTTACTGTTTTAGTTTCGTTTTTCACCCACTGATTTGCACCTTATTATCTTTCTTGGTGGTCACATGTGGCAACACCGCTCCCCCTGTCTTCCGCCACTAATATCACTTTCAAGTTGGCTTATTAAATTCTGGCTCTCACCTCCCTTTTCTGACTTAGGTTACCTAGTAATACACTCCAGAGATTGCTCACTGATCCTGATCCCTGCAGCACTGAGCACTAATGTTGTTGTTACTTATGCGCCGCCATATTTGTGTGTGTACTCACCTATTTGTGGTTGCAGAGGTCGATTCATAGCTCTTGGGCTCGCCTCTTCACTGGGTGCTACTAGGTACTCTCCCTGTTCCATGAGCTTTATCAAACCTCGTCTTAAAACTATGTATGGTTCCTGCCACCACTACGTCACTTTCTAGGCTATTCCACTTCCTGACAACTCTATGACTGAAGAAATACTTCCTAACATCCCTTTGACTCGTAGGATTCTTCAACTTCCAATTGTGACCCCTTGTTTGTGTCCCATCTCTGGAACATCCTGTCTTTGTCCACCTTTTTAATTCCTCGCAGTATTTTATATGTCATTATCAAGTCTTCCCTGACCCTCCTGTCCTCCAGTGTCGTCAGGCCGATTTCCTTTAACCTTTCTTCATTGGACAATCCCCTTAGCTCTGGAACTAGTTTTGTTGCAAACCTAAGCACTTTCTCAAATTTCTTGGAGTGCTTGACCAGGTTTGAATTCCAAACTGGTGCTGCATACTCAAATATGTGCCTGATGTATATGGTGTACAGAGTCTTGAACGATTCCTTTCTGAGGTACTATCGGATTTGCCAGACGCCAGTGTGCTGCATCAGTTATTTGATTGATGTGCGCCTCAGGAGATGTGCTCGATATTATACTCACCCCAAGATCTTTTTTCTTGAGTGATGTTTGCAGTCTTTGGCCACCTAGACTATACTCTGTCTGCGGTCTTCTTTGCCCTTCTCCGATCTTCACGACTGCATTTGGCGGGGTTAAATTCAAGGAGCCAGTTGTGTGTGTGTTAATTTTTTCTCTTTTTTTTTGTGTGTGTGGACAATATATTTATTAGGCGTTCACGAAAGTGGACCTTGAAGAGGATGTTTGATTATTTTTTTTTATATCTTTCTTCCAACTTCACGAATTTATTTCGCTTTTAACTCGATAACGCCTTATCCAATCTGCTTCAAATTTTCAACAAATTTTCTAATTTACCAAAGAACAAATTCTTGGAACAACTGATATGTTTATACCCTATGACTAAAGTTGTTAAACCTAATCTCTTAATTCTGGAATGGCTTTTATAACTTCCAAAATTTTCAGAGGAGTATTTTCAAACGTTAAAAATACGATAATGACGGAGAGTATAATTCAAATATATTGTTGCATATCTAACTACTGTGTGTATAATAGTGTGAAATTTTATTCCCATTAAATCTCGTTAAATTATTTTTAGTTTACATCTTCAGAACAGCTTCAGTCTTTAATGGCTGATGCATCTAGGGGTCAGGAAAGTATCTAATAGTTTCGTTTACGTGCAAACAAATTTGTTCATATAATAAAATAACATATTTTTTTTTGAATCGTTGGAGTCCGTGTCATAGCTGGAGAACGACTCATCTGATCAGTTTCAAATTATCACCACTGTTGTGGTTTTCTGAACACAAGGCTCACCATACCATTGGGTGGCATAAGTTCCAATTTACCAAGTTCATAGAATATATAGTGATATATTTTTTTATTTACTTGATAAAAAAATGCTTCTGATTGCATTCAAAATATTATTAACGAAGTATTCTTTAATAAAATACTCTATATGTTCAGCCCAATTAGGTGTAATT